>CM077569.1:52726822-52984303 GCA_039657325.1 Stephania cephalantha | reverse complement strand
TCAAAGGTCACAAAGGACGATTTTTCCCATGTCAATGATCTGCTTGTCAATGAAGAATTGGCCAACACACCTCCATACTCGGTGCAACAAGGTGTTTTCCTTGTGCAACTCATGACAATGAGGCTGGACCTTCAGAAGTTCGAAAGCAAAAGAAGAAAAATACCAAGACAAATGTTGCCATTGCTTCAAAACCAGCTGGACTCAGCTCTACTGGAGATGATCCTATCAATCCCAGACAAGCACAGGAAAGGGAATTACTTGAGGCCATTCAAGCATTATCGAATTATCTCTTCCACTCTTTGCTCACTTTTGTTTAAGCGTTGAGCCCTCCTCCTCAGTGGGTGTTTGGTATGTCTATCCTTTATATTATTTTGTCATTATGTTATCGCAGGGGAGAATTAGTGGTAGAGAAGTATGGTCATTGGAGCAAGTCTTCCATTGGAGAGTTCGATTGATTTGCATGGATCGGCGCCTCAAGTAGATATGGTTGCAATAGGAGCATCGAGGCGAGGTGGAACATCATCACTCGGCGGCTATTGCATCGGGGTTGCAACAGTTCGATGAGATAGGAGGATTGTCAGAGTCATCTATTTTTGAATTTTGAACTCTTTCTTCTGATGTATCGAACAATACATTGATCGACTCCATAACTTTCTAAGTTCTCTTGTTGAAGATTCTTTAGGCTTTGTTATTTGATGAGTACCTCAAGAAGATTCCCTTGTCACATTTCTTATCAAACTTTTCCAATTGTTCCATGTCATTTAGTAGAAAGCATTTGCTCCCAAAGATATGGAAGTAACTGAGGTTAGGCTTCTACCCTTCCATAATTCATAGGGGGTCTTCTGAGTGAATGGTCGAAGTTAAGTTCTGTTGATGACGTAGCATGATGTACTGATTATTTATGCCCATAGTTTTGTAGGAAGTTCTTTTGATGTAATAATGACTCGAGCCATTTCCCGCACGTGTATGTTCTTCCTTTCTACAACCACATTTTGTTGTGGGGTGATTGGAGCAGTGAATTCTTGTTGGATGCCTTTCGATCTGCAGAGCTCAATAAATTTGTAGTTCTCAAATTCTTTCTCATGGTCGCTCCTTATCCTGACAATGCTTTCTCCTGAGGTTTTTCTCTCGGTTAGTAGCTTTAAGCACAAGTTACTAAACATGCCAAATGAGTCGATTTCTTACTTAGAAACAACACCCAAGTGAAATGGGAGAAATCATTCACACATACCAGAATGTGTTTTTTCCCTAATAAGCTAGTCACCTAAGTGGGACCAACCAGGTCAATGTGGAGGAACTCAATGACGACCTTGGTGTTGCAGCTATCAACTGGTTTGTGTGCTTCTCTTCTTTGTTTTTCCAGCTGCCATGGCTCACATGCTCTTCTGGTAGTATGTTAGAATTTTGGTAGGCCTCTTACAATTCCTACATCATATGTTTTCATGTGTCTGAAATGTACATGCCCCAACTTCTGATGTCATGCTTATGTTTCATCCTATACAGAGACAGTGGTATAACAACCATTGGTTGGTTATTGCAACATATAGCAATTGTTAGACGACCTATCTTCGGTCATAATATAGTTTCCACTCTCATTACGTACTTGACAGCTATCACTAGTGAACTTTACATATAGATTTTGGTCACAAAGTTGGCAAATGTTAAGTAGGTTGCCCTTGAGATCTTCGACATGCAACACATCATTTAGAGAAGGAAGCCCAACAACATTTAGCGTTCCTTTTTCCAGCCACTGTGTTTCGTTTTCTATCTCCAAACGTGACGTGTCCTTCCTCACAAGTCCGGTAGTCCTCAAGGATGAGCCTATCCCCTGTCACGTGCTTTGAGCATTTCGCTATCAAAGTACCAATCAGATGTTGCTAGGGATGTAAGGGATATCTGAGCAACCCGACACTTCACCATCGTCTTAGGCACCCATTTCTTCTGAGAGTTTACTTTTTTCTGTCTTTTGAGTGATTTCATATTGTCTTCTTGCAAGCTCCTTGATCATTTTGAAGCATCTAGGACGAATGTGTCCTAAAACTCCACAATAGTAACAAGTGGGACGATACCTCCTTTTGGACTGATGGTGATGCTCACCATTGACAGTCTCCTTGAGTTTGATAGGATCTACAGCTTTGACAAACTTCACGGGTTCATTTTGAATTGCCTTTGAGGAAGACCCTTTGACAAAGCCGAGGCCTTTGCGATCACTATACCCCTTTCCTTGCTGCAAGATGTCGTCAAGATTTGCCATCCTTTTGTTGAGCTTCTTCAATATATTTGCTGCTTTGTCCAGGTTAACTTTACATTCATTAAGCTCTTTTTCTTTCTCTGATAGTAGTCGTTGTAATGTTTGATTACACTCAACTACTTCCCATTTTGTCAGCATCTTAACATATGTTTCTGCATGATTAGTGTCATTAGATAATTTAAATTCTGAATCATCAGAGTCACTTACAACTTCATTTGACGAGAAAGTCTTCGATTTTTCAGTCTCGGTTGTTGCTACAGGCTTGTCTTCGTTTGCAACAGCTTATCGTGGTTGCAACGAAACTTCAAACAAAGATAGCAAAGGCAACGTAATGATTTACATGATCTTCTTCACTTTTTAAGTCTTGAGTCATTCCGGTGTAGACACTAAAGACTTCTCTTTCCTTCTCGATGGGCATTCGTGTTGAAAGGAAACAAGTCCACATTCTCTCGCACTTCATTTTGCTTTTGTCGTAGCTTTGATTTTTAAATCTTTCTTTGACGAGTCTCCTTTGCATATGGCTTCATTTCTGAAATTTTCGAAAAGAATTGTTGTATTTACGGGTTAGTACATATCATATTTTTCTTCACCGATAATTTTATCACTTGGGTAGTATTGAGCAACAGCCTTCAACACTTGTTATTTGGACTTCTTTTAATGAGTTGGACGCATCATAGGTAGTGAGAGATCCCATTAGCTCTTCAAATCTCAAATCTTTGGGACCCTTGTTATATTAGATGGCAGCGACCTTCACATTGTATTTGGCTAAAAAGATCTGATAGCTTTCTGCACCATTTTCTTATTAGAATACTTATTTTCAAGTTATTGGGCTTGATTGGCAACATCCTTAAGTTTTGTCGTGTATTATGTTACAGTCTCATCTTCTCCCATTCGCAGTCATTCAAACTGAGAAGCTAAGAGAACAATCTTTGATACCATAACATTTGCATTTCCTTCAAATAAATTTTCAAGAATTTCACACGCTTCTTTGGCTATCTTGCATGATGATATGAGCTTTTAGATGTTCTTGAGTTACTGCTCCAAAGATTCAATTCAGTCCTTTGGCATTTGCGAGACAAGAACTTTTCTTCAAATTCTCTCATCGGCTTGTATTCTTTGGCACTCCTTCTACAAGTGGTGGGGCATAGCCATTTTAGCTCTCCATGTTTTGACATCAATGGAGATTATATAACCTTTCATACGGGCTTTTCAATACGCGTAATTTATATAAGTGAGTAATGGTGGCCTTGTGTTAGACACACCCTCTGGCTGATCTAACTGGTTTCCCTGAGACATTATGGTTAGTTTGTTGATCTCACTTATCTTTGTAAATAAAGATTTCACAGTCCTCACGCTGATACCAATTGAAACAACCAAATCTTGTTACAACATGAATATTGGTTGTTGTAACTAGGAAATAAGTAACAATGCAAGTACTTAAATGTAATATACAGTAAGCAAATCAAATCAGACACAAAGAACTTGTTTACGCAGTTCGGTCTATGACCTACATCTGTGGGCCACGCCCAGATGTAAAATTCACTAAGTAAAGAACAATAAATACACGACTTTTCACGTGACTCCCACTGACCTCTTCCTTTCATCTCCTTCACTCCTCCTATAGATTTTACACAAGTCTCCCGATACTTGCGCAGTGAGGCTCCCCTTCACTAAAATACCCAAGTTTCCTTAATGCTTACAACTCAAAGAAGAAGTGAACAACACGTTCATTGAAATACAAAATAGACAAGTTACATAATCTACTAACTTTGGAATATAAATTGACTAATAAAGACACTTAATCTCAACTATCACAACCAATCCTTGATCCGTCTTCATCTTCAAAAATCAACCACGTTTCATCACAATCTTCACGTGATTAGTATCTCAAATCATATGCTCCGTTATCAGCACATCTTCTGTTGATGTAGATAAGATTATATGTGCAACTATTCAATTCTGAGATCCCGTTGCAACATCACATTTTTTATTGCAACCGCCTTATCCTTATCCATACTCAACTTATTCATATCGATTCGAGGATAAGTTCCAAAACTGATTTGGTGATCAAACAACTTAATTGATCTCTGGATGGTTTCATTAGCACGTGAAACACATCATAAACAAGTCATTTACACGAAACAACAAATGACAAACGGATAATGAAATTAACATATATAATTGTTAATTTTCCATTCGTGATATGTTATCCGCAAATCGCTCGCCCCACGCCCTTTCTTCGCAAGCCTGTGGATCTCTGTTAGTCTCGATATTGTCCTCAACTTAATCACCTTTAACTCATAGGTGTGATGTTTTAACTCGAAAGACCTTAGTACTCATTAAGGGAAATTCACACTTATATACTTCTTGATGAAGTTATATTGAACGATGTGGAACTATTATTTTAGATGCACACATCTTCGAGACTCTACCTTGGATTGAAATTTATCGAAGGTGTCTTCTCGACTTCGGCTTTGATACCTTGTTAATTTCCCGCTCGTGACACGTTATCAAATAAGCGGCTTGCTCGCGACATTTCTCTCAGTGTCTCGCTTAACTATCTTCAACTCATAAGTCTATGGTTTTAATTGAAAAGGCATTGGTACTAATTAAAGTGAGATCCACACTTATATATTTCATTATGAAGTTCTATTTAATCGATGTGGGACTATTATTTCGGTCTACACGTCTCCAATAATAATTCCAAACGTGTTAACTCACATGGGGTTTACTCAGTTGGAACCATGCTCAGGTTGGCTCATACCAATGTTTTTGTCTTAACAAGGTTTCCTAGACTACAACTGCATTAGAAATGTATGTATCTAGGTTGTGACACACAGTATTTAGGCCTCGTTTGGTTTGTTTTTGCCAACTTACAGTGCGAGTACAATGAAAGATCATATTTTCATGTTTGGTTCAACTTTAAACTTGCAGGGAAATGCAAGTTTTTAAATAATAAAACATATGAATTGACATAAATATCCTTCAAACAAAAGAAAAGAACGTGGGTAATAAAAGGTAATTAATTAAGGGTAATTATGTCCACAAACTCTTGGGAGATAACTTCACTAGGAGGGGATGGGGGAGATAGCTCTCACCCTCGGGTGTAAGTTGGGAGATAACTTGGAGGGAAGTTGAGCAACCAAACAAGATTAGTTCCAACTCCCCTCCAAGTTATATATTGGAAATTAACTCCACCCCTAACCAAACAAGTCCTTAATACTTTATTAGTATGAGGCATGCATGGACAAGCTTAAATAGAAGACTTGATTGTTGGGGGCTCTTTTGTTCTTCAAATGTTACAAGTCGATTTCATCGATTGAGGGCAATAGACAATACGAAGGACAGTACCAGCCATCCAAGAAAGAAATAGCCCACAAGTCTCGTTGGCCCAACGTCCTCCGGTTCCTGCAATAATCAAAGATTCCTCAATAATATCCTGCCCATTAGGTACAAAATTCAATGTTTAATTAGTTTTAATGGATCATTAGTTTATGGATAGATTTATACGTTAATGGCCGTGGTTTTGTGAATTGTCAATTGGGGTTAAGTCTAGTTAAAATTAATAATCTAATACGTGTTAGACTTCAATGTGCTCCAAAGATGTGGATTTTTAATATTGGAGATACATGGTTAATTTTTTATTTCATGATTGGTGAAATAGAAAGTACCGATTGGGTAATTTAATCGTCACTCTATATAAAATAGTTAACTTGGGACACATTAATTATAAGAGATTTGAATTGCATGCATGGAAAACTCACCATCAATTGCACTAAATTAGTGCGAGCACAATGAATGAGTTTGATCCATGTAGTTGACCCTAATTAATTTGGGACTAAGGCTATGTTGTTGTTTTTGTTATCTATATAAAACAGTTAGGGTCTGTAAGCCACACAAATTGTTATCTTGTTCTATCTTAAATCTCATCACACTAAAAAACACATTGATAAAAGGATCTTTAGAAGAAATTCGTGGTAGCATGGAAGACAAACTATGTTAATTAATCAATCTTGATGTCATGGAAACTGTTAAGGAAATTATAGTAGTTGTTATATTTCATAGTTTAGATATTTAGAAAGTTTCTATATTTTGATATATATGTAGTTTTGGTAACTTTCCTTATTTTATGATTTGTTCAGCTCTAAAAATCACTTCCGCATTTAAATTCTTTAATAATTACATGGTTTTTTTTGTCAAATTATATGGTTCGATATCATATTTGTGAAAATCATTTCAACAATATGTTGAAGAATTTTAATAATTTAACTGCGGAAGCACTTAAGCTATTGCACCAATGATTGGTTAATTTGTCTAGGTTATTTTTTCAGGTCACCGGGAATCTCTTTTGAGAACCATTTAATAGTTGGCAATGTTTTCTTTTATGATGAGATTCAAACTAGACGATTCGTGTGGTCTAGGGTTTAGGGTTAACTAAATTGATTATCTTATTTATATAGAAAAACCATTTGATTATCTTAATATATATTTTTTGTTCCTTTCATTATGAAATATGAAATTACTATATCGTCTCTAAACATTAAAGGTCCAATTCATCGAGATACGACAAAATCAAATATAGGAATTACATCACTTTTAATTGGACTTAACCTTTTTTTTTTGTTTTTTTTTTGAAAACGGCTTATTATTAAATAAAGAAAAGAAACCACCAAGTGGGCTACCTTGGATGGTATCTAGGACTACAATATTTACAAGTAATGGATTTAACTTCTCCCAACAAGAAGTGTTGGGAACTTTGGAGTGGTTAGTTTCTTTGCAGATTTGGAACATAATTATGTCAGTGGTACTTCAAACTACTCGAGAAATGTTGTTGTGAAGAGTACGCTATTGAAGACTATCCCTAGCTACACCCCGGAGTAGGGTGCGTGCATGGTTATCAAGAATAGGCTCATGTTGTGGACTCAACTTTCTAGATGAAGATCATCTCTAGTCTTTAGAGTTATCAAGTTCGAGGTAGCATGATTATCAGAAATAGGTGCATGTTAAGGGGCTAGAGTTTGTAGTGTTTGCGTGCGATGAATGTAATGGAACCCTGTATCTCTTTCGATGGAAAATTAACAAAGAAAGATAGGGAGACGCATACTTGTGGTGGAGGGTCTCCCCAGTTGGATGTTTGAGTTATGTCAGCCTCAAAAGGCCAGACATATCTATCAGCTCCCTCAATCCTTGACAAGCTCCAGTCGTACAGTCTCCTCTCCTCTTCCGAGGAAAGTATATAGTATGACTCCTGTGTCCACAAGTTCAATTCATAAGTCCTCCAAAAAAGAAGGTAAAAATATAATACAAAATGTACCTTTAAAAGCTCCATTTTCTTTTTTAGTTGCTCTTCATCCAATCCTTCATTTATCAGCTCCTCACACTTGGTCTTATATGCAGCTGTAACCTGTAAATTCATAGTTGGATCAAAATGGTCAGTGGCGGATTCAAGGGGGCCTGTAGTACTCCTACGGTCGACACATGCTCCTTATATAATTTCGTCTTTCCCGCTCCCTCTATAGTCGACACACGCTCCCTATATAACAAATGTATCATTGTAAAAAAAAAAAAAAACGATGTATTTGAAGTGTCTTGAGTGTAGCATTGTCAAAAAGAATTTTGTTATGCTTAATTTTTTATACTAGTATATTTTTTTTATTTGGAAAAAAAAAGGTTAAGGTTAATTAAAGTACGTCCCCCAAACAAGATTTTTTGGTTCCGCCATTGAAAATTGTAACGGCGGAACTTGTTGCTTGAAAAATCTTCACAAATGTCAATCCGATTACCATGTGTACGTAACAACATTACCCAAGGTAAGGTAATGCTACTATTGCTTCAAAAAAAAAAAGGGTAGTGCAATATATTACATCTGTAATTACATTAATTATGTTTTTTTAATATGAACATGTTAAATTACGAATCCACATTACAACTAACCAAACATTGTAATTTAATGTGATCCTGGAAAGGAAAAAATAAAAATAAAATAAAATAAATAAAACCTCTAATTTACACATTTAGGTGACCTTGAAAAGGAAAAAAGATTGGGCTACATAGAATTCTAGTATGCACATTAGCTACATAGTTGTTGGTCCTTTTGGATCGTCATTGACAATGAACATCTCTAAATTATGTGTCAAATATATATGAATTAAAGTTGTGATTTTTTTTTCAATCAAGTATATGTGATCCAGTTGAAAACAAATAATTAGAGATCTATATATGTAAATTAATTAAGGAAGTAGAGGAATGCTTACCTGATCATAAGAACACCCTCTGCTAAGTCCAAGTCTCCCATAGTGATCTGCATCTGTAATAGCTCATTTTCTTTCTCTGATAGTAGTCGTTGTAATGTTTGATTACACTCAACTATTTCCCATTTTGTCAGCATCTTAACATATGTTTCTGCATGATTAGTGTCATTAGATAATTTAAATTATGAATCATCAGAGTCACTTACAACTTCATTTGACGAGAAAGTCTTTGATTTTTCAGTCTCGGTTGTTGCTACAGGCTTGTCTGTTGCAACAATTATCGTGGTTGCAACAGAAACTTCTCGAAAACGAAGAGCAAAGGCAACGTAATGATTTACATGATCTTCTTCATTTTTTAAGTCTGAGTCATTCCAGGTAGACACTAGAGACTTCTCTTTCCTTCTTGATGGGCATTCGTGTTGAAAGGAAACAAGTCCACATTCTCTGCACTTCATTTTGCTTTTGTCAGTAGCTTTGATCTTTATATCTTTCTTTGACGAGTCTCCCTTTGCATATGGCTTCATTTCCTGAAATTTTCGAAAAAGATTTGTTATATTTACGGGTTAGTGCATATCATCTTTTTCTTCACTGATAATTTTATCACTTGGGTAGTATTGAGCAACAACCTTCAACACTTGTTCTTTGGACTTCTTTTGATGAGTGGGA
This sequence comes from Stephania cephalantha, assembly GCA_039657325.1. Lineage (NCBI taxonomy): Eukaryota > Viridiplantae > Streptophyta > Magnoliopsida > Ranunculales > Menispermaceae > Stephania > Stephania cephalantha. The sequence goes on along the minus strand of CM077569.1, from coordinate 52,975,135 downwards.
CGATCATAGGTAGTGAGAGATCCCATGAGTTCTTCAAATCTCAAATCTTTGGGACCCCTATTATATTAGATGGCAGCGACCTTCACATTGTATTTGGCTAAAAAGATCTGATAGCTTTCTGCACCATTTTCTTATTAGAATACTTATTTTTTAGTTATTGGGCTTGATTGGCAACATCCTTTAAGTTTTGCCGTGTATTCTGTTATAGTCTCATCTTCTCCCATTCGCAGTCATTCAAACTGAGAAGCTAAGAGAACAATCTTTGATTCCAGAACATTTGCATTTCCTTCAAAGAAATTTCAAGAATTTCACACGCTTTTTTGGCTATCTTGCATGATGATATGAGCTTTTAGATGTTCCTGAGTTACTGCTCCAAAGATTGCATTCAGTCTTTTGGCATTTGCAGACGGGAACCTTTCTTCAGCTTCAGTCTATTGGCTTGTATTCTTTGGCACTCATTCTACAAGTGGTGGGGCATATCCATTCTGAATGGCTCTCCATGTTTTGACATCAATGGAGATTATATAACCTTCCATACGGGCTTTTCAATACGTGTAATTTGTATTAGTGAGTAATGGTGGCCTTGTGTTAGACACACCCTATGGCTGATCTAACTGGTTTCCCTGAGACATTATGGTTAGTATGTTGATCTCACTTATCTTTGTAAATAAAGATTTCACAGTCCTCGCCCTGATACCAATTGAAATAACCAAATCTTGTTACAACATGAATGTTGGTTGTTGTAACTGGGAAATAAGTAACAATGCAAGTACTTAAATGGAATATACAGTAAGCAAATCAAATCAGACACAAAGAACTTGTTTACGCAGTTCGGTCTACGACCTACATCTGCGGGCCACGCTCAGATGTAAAATCCATTAAGTAAAGAACAATAAATACACGACTCTTCACGTGACTCCCACTGACCTCTTCTTTTCATCTCCTTCACTCCTCCTATAGATTTTACACAAGTCTCCCGATACTTGCGCAGTGAGGCTCCCCTTCACTAGAATACACAAGTTTCCTTAATGCTTACAACTCAAAGAAGAAGTTAACAACACGTTCATTGAAATACAAAATAGACAAGTTACATAATCCACTAACTTTGGAATATAAATTGACTAATAAAGACACTTAATCTCAACTATCACAACCAATCCTTGATCCGTCTTCATCTTCAAAAATCAACCACGTTTCATCACAATCTTCACGTTATTAGTATCTCAGATCATCTGCTCCGTTATCAGCACATCTTCTGTTGATGTAAATAAGATTATATCTGCAACTATTCGATTCTGAGATCCCGTTGCAACATTACATCTTTTTATTGCAACCGCCTTATCCTTATCCATACTCAACTTATTCATATCGATTCGAGGATAAGTTCCAAAACTGATTTGGTGATCAAACAACTTAACTGATCTCTGGATGGTTTCATTAGCACGTGAAACACATCATAAATAAGTCATTTACACAAAACAACAAATGACAAACGGATAATGAAATTAACATATATAATTGTTAATTTTCCATTCGTGATATGTTATCCGCAAATCGCTCACTCGCCTTTTCTTCGCAAGCTTTGTGGATCTCTGTTAGTCTCGATATTGTCCTCAACTTAATCACCTTTAACTCATAGGTGTGAGGTTTTAACTCGAAAGACCTCAGTACTCATTAAGGGAAATTCACACTTATATACTTCTTGATGAAGTTATATTGAACTGATGTGGAACTATTATTTTAGATGCACACATCTCCGAGACTCTACCTTGGATTGAAATTTATCGAAGGTGTCTTCTCGACTTCGGCTTTGATACCTTGTTAATTTCCCGCTCGTGACACGTTATCAAATAAGTGGCTTGCTCACGACAATTATGTTCGGGTCTGCTTAACTATCTTCAACTCATAAGTCTATGGTTTTAATTGAAAAGGTATTGGTACTAATTGAAGTGAGATCCACGCTTATATATTTCTTTATGAAGTTCTATTTAATCGATGTGGGACTATTATTTCGGTCCATACATCTCCAATAATAATTCCAAAACGTGTTTACTCACATGGGGTTTACTCAGTTGGAACCATGCTCAGGTTGGCTCATACCAATGTTTTTGTCTTAACAAGGTCTCCTAGACTACAACTGCATTAGAAATGTATGTATCTAGGTTGTGACACACAGTATTTAGGCCTCGTTTGGTTTGTTTTTGCCAACTTACAGTGCGAGCACAATGAAAGATCATATTTTCATGTTTGGTTCAACTTTAAACTTGCAGGGAAATTGCAAGTTTTTAAATAATAAAACATATGAATTGACATAAATATCCTTCAAACAAAAGAAAAGAACGTGGGTAATAAAAGGTAATTAATTAAGGGTAATTATGTCCACAAACTTTTGGGAGATAACTTCACTAGGAGGGGATGGGGGAGATAGCTCTCACCCTCGGGTGTAAGTTGGGAGATAACTTGGAGGGATGTTGAGCAACCGAACAAGATTAGTTCCAACTCCCCTCCAAGTTATATCTTGGAAATTAATTCCACCCCTAACCAAACAAGGCCTTAATACTTTATTAGTATGAAGCATGCATGGACAAGCTCAATAGAAGACTTGATTGTTGGGGGCTCTTTTGTTCTTCAAATGTTACAAGTCGATTTCATCGATTGAGGGCAATAGACAATACGAAGGACAGTACCAGCCATCCAAGAAAGAAATAGCCCACAAGTCTCGTTGGCCCAACGTCCTCCGGTTCCTGCAATAATCAAAGATTCCTCAATAATATCCTGCCCATTAGGTACAAAATTCAATGTTTAATTAGTTTTAATGGATCATTAGTTTATGGATAGATTTATACGTTAATGGCCGTGGTTTTGTGAATCGTCAATTGGGGTTAAGTCTAGTTAAAATTAATAATCTAATACGTGTTAGACTTCAATGTGCTCCAATGATGTGGATTTTTAATTGTGGAGATACATGGTTAATTTTTTATTTCATGATTGGTGAAATAGAAAGTACCGATTGGGTAATTTAATCGTCACTCTATATAAAATAGTTAACTTGTGACACATTAATTATGAGAGATTTGAATGGCATGCATGGAAAACTCACCATCAATTGCACTAAATTAGTGCGAGCACAATGAAAGAGTTTGATCCATGTAGCTGACCCTAATTAATTTGATACTAAGGCTATGTTGTTGTTTTTGTTGTCTATATAAAACAGTTAGGGTCTTTAAGCCACGCAAATTGTTATCTTGTTCTATCTTAATTCTCATCACACTAAAAAACACTTTGATAAAAGGATCTTTAGAAGAAATTCGTGGTAGCATAGAAGACAAACTATGTTAATTAATCAATCTTGATGTCATGGAAACTGTTAAGGAAATTATAGTAGTTGCTATATTTTATAGTTTAGGTATTTAGAAAGTTTCTATATTTTGATATATATGTAGTTTTAGTAACTTTCCTTATTTTATGATTTGTTCAGCTCTAAAAATCACTTCCGCATTTAAATTCTTTAATAATTATATGGTTTTTTTTGTCAAATTATATGGTTCAATATCATATTTGTGAAAATCATTTCAACAATATGTTGAAGAATTTTAATAATTTAACTGCGGAAGCACTTAAGCTATTGCACCAATGATTGGTTAATTTGTCTAGGTTATTTTTTCAGGTCACCGGGAATCTCTTTTGAGAACCATTTAATAGTTGGCAATGTTTTCTTTTATGATGAGATTCAAAATAGACGATTCGTGTGGTCTAGGGTTTAGGGTTAACTAAATTGATTATCTTATTTATATAGAAAGACCATTTGATTATCTTAATATATATTTTTTGTTCCTTTCATTATGAAATATGAAATTACTATATTGTCTCTAAACATTAAAGGTCCAATCCATCGAGATACGACAAAATCTAATATAGGAATTACATCACTTTTAATTGGACTTAATCTTCTTTTTCTTTCTTTTTTTGAAAACGGCTTATTATTAAATAAAGAAAAGAAACCACCAAGTAGGCTACCTTAGATGGTATCTGTTAAGGAAATTATAGCAGTTAAGGAAATTATAGTAGTTACTATATTTCGTAGTTTAGGTATATAGAAACTTCTTAAATACCTAAACTACGAAATATAGCAACTACTATACTTTCCTTAATAGTATCTAGGACTACAATATTTAGAAGTAATGGATTTAACTTCTCCCAACAAGAAGTGTTGGGAACTTTGGAGTGGTTAGTTTCTTTGCAGATTTGGAACATAATTATGTCAGTGGTACTTCAAACTACTCGAGAAATGTTGTTGTGAAGAGTACGCTATTGAAGAGTAGGGTGCGTGCATGGTTATCAAGAATAGGCTCATGTTGTGGACTCAACTTTCTAGTTGAAGATCATCTCTAGTCTTTAGAGTTATCAAGTTCGAGGTAGCATGATTATCAGAAATAGGTGCATGTTAAGGGGCTAGAGTTTGTAGTGTTTGCGTGCGATGAATGTAATGGAACCCTGTATCTCTTTCGATGGAAAATTAACAAAGAAAGATAGGGAGACGCATACTTGTGGCGGAGGGTCTCCCCAGTTGGATGTTTGAGTTATGTCAGCCTCAAAAGGCCAGACATATCTATCAGCTCCCTCAATCCTTGACAAGCTCCAGTCGTACAGTCTCCTCTCCTCTTCCGAGGAAAGTATATAGTATGACTCCTGTGTCCACAAGTTCAATTCATAAGTCCTCCAAAAAAGAAGGTAAAAATATAATACAAAATGTACCTTTAAAAGCTCCATTTTCTTTTTTAGTTGCTCTTCATCCAATCCTTCATTTATCAGCTCCTCACACTTGGTCTTATATGCAGCTGTAACCTGTAAATTCATAGTTGGATCAAAATGGTCAGTGGCGGATTCAAGGGGGGGCTGTAGTACTCCTATGGTCGACACATGCTCCTTATATAATTTCGTCTTTCCCGCTCCCTTTATAGTCGACACACGCTCCCTATATAACAAATGTAGCATTGTAAAAAAAAAAAAAAAAATGATGTATTTGAAGTGTCTTGAGTATAGCATTGTCAAAAAGAATTTTGTTATGCTTAATTTTTTATACTAGTATATTTTTTTTTATTTGGAAAAAAAAAGGGTTAAGGTTAATTAAAGTTCGTCCCTCAAACAAGATTTTTTGGTTCCGCCATTGAAAATTGTAACGGCGGAACTTGTTGCTTGAAAAATCTTCACAAATGTCAATCTGATTACCATGTGTACGTAACAACATTACCCAAGGTAAGGTAATGCCACTATTGCTTCAAAAAAAAAAAAGGTAGTGCTATATATTACATGCATCTGTAATTACATTAATTATGTTTTTTTAATATGAACATGTTAAATTACGAATCCACATTACAACTAACCAAACATTGTAATTTAATGTGATCCTAGAAAGGAAAAAATAAAAATAAAATAAAATAAATAAAACCTCTAATTTACACATTTAGGTGACCTTGAAAAGGAAAAAAGATTGGGCTACATAGAATTCTAGTATGCACATTAGCTACATAGTTGTTGGTCCTTTTGGATCGTCATTGACAATGAACATCTCTAAATTATGTGTCAAATATATATGAGTTAAAGTTGTGATTTTTTTTTCAATCAAGTATACGTGATCCAGTTGAAAACAAATAATTAGAGATCTATCTATATATCTAAATTAATTAAGGAAGAAGAGGAATGCTTACCTGATCATAAGAACACCCTCTGCTAAGTCCAAGTCTCCCATAGTGATCTGCATCTGTAATAGCTGCACTCTAAACCATAAATCCATCAATCAATTTAATTTAAAACCTCTGAATTACTACACCCAAAAAAAAAAAAAAAAAATGTTCACATGCATGCACAATTAATATTAATTTCCATTACCTATTCCTCGAAGAGCCTTCTCGACATTGAGTTGAGAGATGAGAGAGTAGGGAACCTGTGTGGTCTCCACCGAGCTCTCGTCATCACCACCACCAACATCACCCTCAATTGTAGTCTCTTGAGGCTGCTCGGCCGCAGAGACTCTAATTAGATGATCATTGTCGTGTCGACCTCTCATTTGACGCCGCAACCAAAGCTTATCGACTAGTCTGCGTGATCGTCGCCGGAGAGTAGTGCCTAGACTCGTTGTTTGTGATGAAATGCAAATGGTTGCAGTAGTAGTAGATGCGGCAGACATGGCCACGGTCGCAGTACTCTCTGTTGTTCTTTAAAAAAATAAAATAAAATCTTTTTTGTAGTAAAAATGAGAGAGAGATAAGGGTGGTGATTGTATCCAATGAATTGCTATCTCCTCTTCTTTATTATATGTGGGAGTTATGGAAGGTAGTGTGATAGTGTCCAAGTTATTGTCCAAGCCACTTATCGATTAGATCAACCTCGAGTCATACACTACAACGATTTTTTTTTATTTTTGTTTTTATTAATTTGCTGTCAAAGCATTGCGACAAAAAGATCATTTGTCAAAGCGAAGGTTTGAGGAGTGCATGTTAAACTCCCGTTAAAATAAAAAATAAATAAATAATGATTTTATTTGCCAAAACATCTCTGGTGACATTATAATTTTTATAAATATCGAAGGCAAGTATAGCATTAAGGAAGCAAATTAATGGACAATACTTTGAGTCTTTGAGGCTTTGCATTGGATTCATGATGAGGGTTTACAATCAATTGTCTTTGAATGCAAAGAAAAAAAAATATGATTTTAAATTATATTACGAAGAAAGGATAAAAATGTAAATGCAAATAAAAAATACATATATAATTCTAAATTATATTCATATCTATATATATATATATAAAAGTCGGAGGAGAGAGAAAGTTCAGAAGCTACCTCCTCTCACCATTCTAATTTTCTAATTTTCTAATTTTTTATTATTTATTTATTTCTATTATCGATTGTCCCAAGATATATAATTATCTATTATGTGTGCATCTATTAATAATTAATAATGGTTATATTATCAACGAATGGATTAATAGAATTAGTACATTCTACTCGAAACCATTGGCAAATACATGGAATGGAGTGTGGTAAAAGTTTTTAAAAATTATGGGCAGATACATGGAATTGAGTGTAGTGCAAGCTCTATTCCCCCTATAAATTTCACCTCTCATCCATTCTTCTACGCTGTAATTCTCCCGCATCCAGTTTGAGAAATTTTTGGGGAGTGCTTGTCCATCATCTGAATTTTTGTTTGGGTCTCCAAGTGCACATGTTTGTAGGGTTTTTTGTGTTTGAATGGATGCACAAGTACCATGGGTTGGTTTATGTAAAGGGTCGAGCACGCCGATTTTTATTTTTATTTTTATATATAGTTTTTGCTTGACATAGGGGTCAACTACGACACCCATCATTTTGTAACTTTCCTATTTTTTTGCCCTTTTTTCATACATATAAACCATGAAGGTCTTCACCGACGTGTAACTTATGACCTTAGACCTTCTAGTCATTATAACTAAAGGTCTATAAAAAGAGGTCTATCTATGTAATGTGATACACCATGTTGGAATGAAAAGTTCTCATATTTATCATATATCTCTTCTCTTGTTCTGTTTTCTAGTTCTTTGTTTACTTTCCAAGCTTTAGTCCTAGTTATTTTACAACATGTTATCAACACGACTTCGCTCTATATGTAGTAAGTCTTGAGATCAAGAAAGTTTTCTAAGGGGATAAGCTATCGGAAGGTACAAAGTTATGAGTTCTATTCATTTTTGTTTTATATATAGATTGGTTACATCATTTGAATTATATGCATTATTGACACTAGTGTGAGAGGACACGTTCTTTGATCATTAATTAAAAAGTTGGAAATGATATGTAATTGTGAAATGTTCTCTCATATATCTATGTTCATATTTTGTTAATAAACCTCCCTAATTCCCTGTGATGAAAGTATATATATATATATTCTAGCCTATGTTAGAATATGAAAGCATGCACTTCATGTCGAAAGATCATACATAGTGAATTATATATATAGTGAATTATATATAAGGAAGATATTGATGGTCCATCGATTGACTGCTCTAAGATTTTAATATTTTATGTTATACCTAGTTAATCCAATTGTAACGGCCCAATTTTAATTACGCCGTTATTATTGATATTTTTCAGATTCGGACGCCAGCTCAGATCCGCGTTGATGCAGCAAATAGGTCAGGGCGCGACTGAGTTAGGTAAATAGTGATTGTTTGCTTGATGTTTGCCTATTTGTGATGTCGTATATTAAATTATTTTACTTAGCATCGCATGTGTGTATTTATATCGTTGAATCGGTTGAGATAGTGTAATAGGTGTTCGCATCGAGAAACGTATCAATACGGGTACTGAGCGAGCGAAATGTGGGTACACTAGGTCGAGAAAATAAATTGGATAATCAAATTAATTAAATGTGACAAATATTAATGATAAACACAGTCTAGGCCAATTGATCGAAATTGGTGACTATGGCGCGCCTCGTTATGCGTGCCGAGGTGCGGGACACCGGGTAACCGAAGGTAATTGAACAAGACTAAAAATTTGGTGTCTAATGAGGAGCAAATGGGAACATGCCACATACACACCTAATACCCTCAAAATGAGGATTATCACTCATTCTTACACCCCCTTCCACGTTCCCTCTCTTTCACTCTCATCAACACATAAAAGAGTGTGTGATTGTTGAAGAGTTGATAGAAATCATTGAGAGTGTAAAATTTAATGAGTCACTTGGAGTTTTTGAAGGGAATTGATCAAGCAAACAAGCAATCAAGGTGAACATCTTAATTTTCTTTCAATTTTTCATTAAAATGAAGCTTAAATGAGGTTTTAATGGTGATAGTTGATTATTCTTAAATGTTGGAGAAAAATTGATTTTTATGGCAGTTAGGTGGTTGTTGAGGTTGTTGTAGTATTGTTGTTTTAGTTGTTGTTTGATTTGTTAAAAAAAAAAAGGAAACAGAGGCTTCTCTGTGGAAGAAGAAGAAAATCTGGGGGAGGGGAGGGACGCACGTCATACAGCGTGCGTGCGGTCCCCCCGGATGAGGCTGACCTTTGGCTTGGACCGGTTAAACCTAGTCCAGGGACCCACCCCTTTATATAAATAAAATAATTATTAAAAATTAATTTAAAACAATTTTAAATAAAATAAACTACATAAAAATAAGGAAAATAGGTAGAAAATTATGGAAAAATCCAAAGAATCAAGAAAACTATATAAAAATGAGAAAAAACAGAAAAAATAGAATTCGAGAATTTTTCTAGCGTTTGGAACTCGGCATAACTCGAAAAATGTACCAAAATCAAACTTTTTGGAATAAAATTTCAATATTTTTGGCCACACATTATAAATTCACTTAATTTGACTTTAAACTAGTTAAAATGGTTTAATTGGACACCAGGAACTTATGAGACTATAGTCGGGAGTCGAGCGCGTATCTCAAGACGTGAGCGGGACTCTGGAGTGCGTTTTGTTGTACGTAAGAATCTATTTGAAAGTCACTGAGGGTTTACTTTTCCATTGTTGATTTCCTATTCCTTGTTATTGTGCTTTATTCCGTGATACATTTGGGTTGGTGGTTGAGTTACTCCCACCTGATGTTCATAGTTTACTTATGGCACACTAGGCTGTAGCACGTGTGATCAGACACTCGGTGAATTGTAACCCGAGTTGCATTAAGGGTGCATGTGTCGAAAACGCACCACGAGGAACCAGGTGAAAGGAAGTGGGGGCACCCATCAAAAGGATCCTGGGGTCCGAAGTACAGTCTAGTCTGACCGAGACGAGTATACACTTTGTTTCTCTCGTGTTATCTATTCATGTGATGATCGTAGCACAGTTGCCTGCTTAGTTTTCCCATGATTATTGATATCTATTTACTTTCTTATAAAAGCACAATGTACTTCGTTTGGAATCTTACTGACTGTACTCTCCATCTGGCTTTTTGTGATAGTCGAGTGCATATCACAGTACTAGTAGAGGGAAGGGGATTCTTGGCGACTTCATCTGATTGCCCGTGGTTGAAGACCCACTAGTATGTGTTATTTTGATATTTTGCTTTACTTTTGGGGTATTGGGAGACTGGATAGACACTGTATATATTGCTGCTTATTAGTATTGTCGCCTATATACAGAGTACTTTCCCGGGTTTTTCACAGTAGGACTTGCTCTTATAAATGATGCTTTACATGATGATGAACTTATTTGTTTTACTTACTCGAAATTTAAGACTTCCGCTGTTTTAAATGCTAAAATTGATTCACCTGTTTAACTAAACTAATTGAACGAAATGAGTTAACGCGCATATCGAGGAGTGGTGACGTGAAAACAAACGTCAGTGGCGCGTGGGACTCAGTGGGTCAATGAACTGACAGGATTACGGGGCAGCGAAGCTCCACGTGGTGACCTCGGGATTTGGGGCCGCCACTTTGGTGGTATCAGAGCGAGTATTCTAGGAACCTCGGGAGATTAAATGAAAGAGCATAAAACTTAAAAAAAAAAAAAAACCTTAGATGTGGAAACCCAATGTACTTGCCTTATAACTCTAGTTGGGAAGTGATAATGAGGCGGCTAGAGTTAGGGTTTATATACGTGTTATGTTTTATTGTAAATGATATATTATACGCGTATATATATTAAGGCTGATCTGATGCACGCTTCTCGATGCAGATCACGATGGACGGACAACCCTCTACACAACCTGAGATAGGACAGACAGATCATGCTAAGGACCCCACTATTACTATCTCTTCTACTCAGAGCGTAGATGACCGACTCGCCGCTCATGATGCTCAGTTGGCAGAGATTCTCCAGTTACTTAGGGCTCAGGCCGCGCAAATGCGCACAAAAACAACACTAGCTCCCTCGGTTTTTCGCACCTCACGTACAGACAGTCGTCGCCCCGACTACACCACAAATGCCTATTGATACATCGGGGTTTCGACACACGGCCGAGTGAGAGTCTCGCCAGCGATTGTAATACCATTAGAGACTTCGACTCTTACGCCCCTACCTATGACTACCGAGCAGCCGGTCGCTACTACAGTTGTTGCTACTTCTGTATTCGTCTTGACCCCGAAAGCGAAGCTTGTCAGAGAGTTTATGAAGTTTCACCCGGGATACTTCTACGGAGGTGGAAACCCTGAGACAGCAGGGAAATGGATAGTTTCGCATCAGCGTTTCAATAAGCTGATGCGAACTGGCGATAGCATATAGGCACGTTTATCTGGAGCGTGTCTGAGAGGTCATGGAGAGGTCTGGAGGACTACTTATCTGGATATTCACCCAGAGCCAGCGACATGGGCGGAGTTTCGAGAGTTGTTCACCGCTCATTGATGCAGTACATGTACCGATACCTATTGTTGTTCTCGATGGATGTTGCGGGCACAGATATGCTTCAGATTTACTATTTCGTCTGTGGTGTTGATGAGCGGATTGCTGACGCGATAGTCTCGACAGGGGCTACTACTCTTCATGAGGTGTACGATCGAGTATTATCTTATGAGACAATATTCTTAGAGAGATAGGGCAGGCGTAAGATAGGCACTGCGGTACAGGCGTAAGTTAGTGAGTGTGGGGTGATCACAGGGATAGCCAGTTTCAATATGAGGATAGGCGGCAGACGCACGCCTTATCACTTGCACCCACGAGAGCGAGCGACATCGGCCACAAGCTAGATCGTCGTGGATAAGGATTGGGAAGTCGTGACGAGGGTCGAGAGACCGAGGTCGGTCGAGAGATTCGGAGACATGCATGAGAAACATCGATGTCATCCTTGTGGTCAAAAAGTGGCACTGAAGGCCGTCGATCATAGGCACAACCGATATTACCAAGAGCACAAAGCAGGTCGTGTAGGGAGATAGCACATGCATCACAAGCGCTGAAATTTCTACCGAGATGTGACTAGATAGTTCGTCGAGGGTACGTTATCTATTATAGGTAGATCGATGCACGTTACGATAGATTCTGGTAGTACATTATCATTTATTGTTGGACGCATGGTAGGACAGTTAGGGTTAGCATCGCAAACACTAGACACACACATTGTCCTCAGTACGGCCGCTGGGGATAAGATATACCCTAACCGGATATGTCAAGATTGCATGATAGAGGTAGAGGGGAATCAGTTGCCGATAGACTTACGAGTCCTAGAGTACCTCGACTTTGACGCACTTTTAGGGTTGGACTGGTTGGCGGCATATCGTGCACAGCTGGATTGCTTCCAGAAGACCGTCACGTTTCGAGTTCCGGGGATTCCAGAGTTCACGTTTACTGGAGTCGCGACCGCACTACCCATTACTAGAGGTCGACTAGCTACGACTAGAGAGATGGAGGCATTTGCAGCGATAGTTGAGCCGGAGGTTAGGACTGAAGTTAGGATTGAGGATGTTCCAGTAGTCCGAGACTTTGTCAACGTATTTCCAGATGATTTACCAGGATTGCCACCGCCGCGAGCGATTGAGTTCATTATTGAGTTGATATCAGGGACTCAACCGATCGCTAGTAGACCTTACCGGATGTCACCGTCAAAGCACGATGAGGTCAGGAGGCAGTTGGATGACTTACTGGAGAAGGGTTTCATTCACCCTAGTATGTCACCTTGGGGAGCTCCAGTGTTATTTGTGAAGATGAATGATGGTTCAATGAGGATGTGTATAGACTACAAGAAGTTGAATCGAGTGACAGTTAAGAACCGTTACCCACTCCCCAGGATCGATGATCTTTTCGATCAATCGACATGCGCCAAGTTCTTCTCGAAGATTGATCTGCGTTCAGGCTATCACCAGTTGAGGATTCGAGAAGAGGACATCAAGAAGACCGCTTTCAGTGCAAGATATGGGTTCTTCGAGTTTACAGTCATGCCTTATGGGCTGACTAACGCCTCGGCGATCTTCATGGACTTGATGCACAGGGTATTTAGACCATACTTGGACAGATATGTCATCGTCTTTATTGATGACATCTTGATTTACAGCAGGACTCGTGAGGAGCACGCGAGTCATCTTATAGCGATTTTGACGACACTGAGTGTAACGGCCCAAAATCGATAACCGTGTTTCATTCCTTAAACAAGATCAACGACCCGTACTGTGGGTCCCACACCGTGATATGTCAATTTACCAAGGTAAGGGCCGAGGTATATTTTATATTTGTTGCGATGTACGCCTAGTGTATTGTATATGTGTAGACTATTAAGTCAATTTATACAGGTGTATAGGTATCGAGACGAGCTGGGACGTACCTCGAGTCGCGTGTCGACGTGGGACCGAGGTAGCGGCTTATGGGGTAAGCTTAATTTATTTGAGTTAAATGTGAATTAATTTTGGTTTTGTAAGTGGCTTTAGTGGCTTAATGTGGTCACATTTAATATAACCATTAAGTGCATAAAGTTTGTGAAATAAAACAATAGGCATTGGATATGCATCGAGACACGCATTAACTCATCAAGAGACAAGGTGTCAACTTGTTGTGTCACTCAATGGTAACTTGCGGGACAAGAGGGACAAGGTGGTCCATGAGATGACCCTCGAGATACATGTGCACACATGAGTCAATGGCTTAGGTTTAAACCTATCACTATGGTCAAATTGAACATATAAGTCAACAAAAATGGTTTCTTATCCCATCAAATCGTTCCTAGGCAAGGAGAAGAGAACGAATAGAGAGTTCTGGAGTGATTTTGGTGGAGGAGAGTGTGTATCCATTGAAGCTTTGGTGAAGATGAAGAAGAAGAGCAACAAGCTAGGTTACTTCTCCGCACCATAAACTTGTGGTTTCATAAAAATTAATGTTGTTGTTGATGTTTTACATTGGGTAGGTGTTAGGGACCTCTTGTAATGTGTATGAGGGTCCCTAAGGCAATAACAAAGCATATGTGTGGTAAAAACCCAAAATTCGAAGTGCAGAATTATGGGTTTTGCTGCACATAGCGCGCTAGGTCGATAGTCTTGCGCGCTAATGTTAAATCTAGCACGCTAATTCTTATTAGCGCTAGAGGTGTAATGTAGTGCGTTAATGTGCCTCTGTTAGTACAAAAATCAGCAAAGTCCAAACATGGTACAAACTTACTCTAAAACCTATTAAACAACTCCAGGGAACTAAGGGGAGATCTCGAGAGTTTGGGAATGCATTTCGGAGTGTCGAGAGATCGGATAGGCTAGGACAAGCGTTTTGAATTGTAAGTAAAGCTGTGAGAATTCTATATTTCATTTCATTCACTTTTATTGGTTTATGGTCTATTGGTAGACATTGCTATTTTTAATCTCACATCATGTTGTTCTTGCGTCTATTCATGATTGAATATTGTGACATGATGCCTTGTGACATGTTTCATTGATTCAAATTCCTACTCTTAATGTCATTTTTGATAAAGAATTGATGAAAAGCGTGTTATTGGGATAACTTGGATTTGATTAGACTTGTATTCTATTCCTTTGGGCTTTGTAGTCTAACTTGTTTTGGAATCCTAGAAAATTTGAACTATTTCTTTTTGAAAACTAAAGTAGAGATTATCTAATGTCCATTGCACGAGAGATGCGCGGTTCATGGGGACATGGGTCTACCGGGGTTCCGGCACTCACCACTATACTTGCGCGGCACACGAGTTATGGGACTCGGGGTGATCGGCAAGAATGAGATAGATGATTTGTATGCGTAGAGCGCAACTCCACTTTTGGTGTGGAATATGTTGAGCACAGCTCTATATAGTAGTGGGAAAGGTTAGGTGATAGTTCTCATCGCCGACCGGACGTAGATCATCTCGACTTAACCTGTGTCAGTTTATACATCTTGAATTGTGGTATTTACTTGCATTACTTGATTCAGCAATTATTTCACTACTTTATGCTTTTAAATACCAATCTTTATTTTGAAAATGTGGCATAGAATTCTCCAGTTATTACTTAAATATTACTATACTCACCGTCTAGTTTGTGACAGTGGGTGTAGGTCCGTCGAGCAGCGGTAGACCGAGGAAGGAGAATATCGGCGACTTTCTCTGAGCATTTCGGCGACTCTCCTATCTCATTTTGTATGACTCGACTTTATTGTATTAAAACTGCTTATGTTTTTACTGTACATTTTAGGTTATACATTGGGTTGAGTGTATAGTTTCATATATACATGCATGTGATGCTGTATTTTCTTGGTTTTCCATACTTAGGATTTTGAATAATAGAAGCTTCCGCATAATCTTTAAAATATGTAATAGCACTAATATGCTATAAGTTTTAATTAACTCTGAAATCTAAAAATATCTGAACATGTGTTTTTAGGAATATAGGGACGAAAGGTTGACTAATACGTAATTAAGTCTTATGTGATTAGGATTAAGGCTTGATTACGGGATTAGGCGCGACAGTGTCTTGTTTAGAAGTTGGGGTCGTCACACTGAGAGAGCATAGACTGTACGCAAAATTCAGCAAATGTGATTTTATGGCTGAGTGCAGTGAGATTTTTGGGATATGTCATTAGCGATCAGGGTATCTCTGTGGATTTAGAGAAGATTCGGGCGATTATTGCCTGGAGGACGCCTGAGTATGTTTCTGACATTCGGAGTTTCTTGGGACTAGCAGGGTACTACCGCCGATTCGTACAGGACTTTTCCTCGATTACAGCACTGATGACTAGACTGACCAAGAAGGATGTTAGAAGAGTGTGAGCAGGCTTTCTGGGAGCTGAAGAGGAGATTGACTTCTGCACCAGTGTCGACATTGCCAGAGCCGGGCAAGAGCTTGTCGGTGTATACGGATGCATCAAGCATTGGACTTGGATGTGTTTTAATGCAGAGGCGGACCAAGCAGCTTACTTGTCTCGACGGTTGAGACCTCACGAAGTAAACTATCCAGTACATGACTTAGAGCTTGCAGCTGTCTTTTTTGCACTGAAGGCTTGGAGACATTATCTCTACGGAGAGCGATTTGTACTCTACACCGATCATCAGAGTCTGAGATACATTTTCACTCAGAGAAATATAAACATGCGTCAGATGAGATGGCTTGAGTTACTGAAGGACTACGACTTTGCTATTGAGTATCACCCAGGGAAAGCGAACGTTGTAGCTGACGCATTGAGCATGAGCGGTATTGACAGTCAGACGGTGGTACGACGTATGATACATGCATGGCTTATTGCAGCCGGCGTCACTTATGTGCATGACATAGGTTTTTACCACGGCCGAGCCGCATATTTGTTGTCGGATGCGAGTTCCGACTGTATCTATTGAGCGGGTTGCCGGGTGTCAGATGACTGATAGGCTCTATGAGCGGTTCAGTGGTACGGATTGGGTAGAGTCGACCGATCAGTGTTTGAAACACCGAGGGAGGCTATGGATACCTGCAGTTTAGGAGATACGAGACGGGATTCTTGAGGATGCATACCGGTCTCGCTACACAGTTCATCCTAGTCGGACCAAGATGTATCATGATTTGAGGCGATTGTTCTGGTGGCCAGGGATGAAGGCTGACGTTGGCGAGTACGTAAGGAGTTGTCATATTTGCCAGCAGGTTAAGGCTGAGCACAGGAGACCAGGCGGTTTACTATGGCCACTACCAATTCCACAGTGGAAATGGGAGCACGTTACTGTGGATTTTGTCAGTGGGTTACCGCAGACTTCGAGGAGACACGATGCGGTTTGGGTAGTGATTGGCACACTGACAAAATCGGCGCATTTTATTCATATTTCTATGAGATATTCATTCCCACAGCTGAGCATTATCTTCGAGATGGAGATCGTTAGATTAGATGGGGTGTCAGTCTCTATTATATCTCACCGAGATCTTAAGTTGACTTCGAAATTTTGAGAGGCGATGCAGGAGCAGTTTGGCACCAGGTTGCAATTTAGTACAGCTTACCATCCTCAGACAGACGGACAATCCCGAGAGCGATACATCTTACTGCAGAGATATGCTCAGGGCTTGTATTTTGTAGTTCGGAGGTTCGTGGGAGGATTATTTACCGCTGTGTAAGTTTGGTTACAATAACAGCTATCAGGCGAGTATCGGGATGCCTCCGTTTGAGGCGCTGTATGGCAGACCCTGCAGATCACCTGCGTGTTGAGCAGCGCTTGAGGATACAAATGCGCGATTGGGGGCGAGAGATAGTTGTTGATCACACAAAGAAAATTAGACAGATTCGACAGAGACTTCGGGCGGCACAAAACGGACATAAGAAATATGCGGATAAGTATCACGAGGGTCTGAGCTATGAAGAAGGCGACATGGTTTATCTGAAGGTTTCCCCTTGGAAGGACCAACAAAGATTTGGGATTAAAGGGAAATTGGCGCCGATATACATAGGACCGTTCGGAGTCGCAGCACGAGTTGGCAGTGTGGTTTACAGATTGGACTTGCTAGCAGAGTTGGCTGGGGTTCATCCTACGTTCCATATCTCGATGTTGAGGCTGGCTAGGTCGGGACCGAGTCCGATGGTTGACTTGAAACAGATCGAAGTTCGCCCTGATGCGACATATGAGGAGCGACCGATAGAGATTGTGGATCGCGCGATTCAAACTCTCAGGAACAGGGAGATCCCTAAGGTGTTGGTTCGTTGGCAGCATCATGGTACCGAGGGTACTCACTTGGGAGCTCGAGTCTACTATACGGGAGCGTTACCCTCAGCTATTTCATGGTACGACACTTCAAGTTATTTAAAATTTCGGGACAAAATTTTTTTTCTAGTTAGGAAGAGTTGTAACGGCCCAATTTTAATTACGCCGTTATTATTGATTATTTTCATATTCGGACGCCAGCTCAGATCCACGTGGATGCAACAAATAGGTCAGGGCGCGACTGACTGGGTAAATAGTGATTGTTTGCTTGATATTTGTCTATTTGCGATGTCGTGTATTAAATTATCTTACTTAGCATCACATGTATGTATTTATATCGTTGAATCGGGTGAGATAGTGTAACGGGTGTTCGCATCGAGAAACATGTCAATACGGTACCGAAATGAGCAAAATGCTGGGTACACTAGGTCGGAAAATAAATTGGAAATCAAATTAATTAAATGTGACAAATATTAATGATAAACACAGTCTAGGCCAATTGATCGAAATTGGCGACTATGGCGCGCCTCGTTATGCGTGCTGAGGTGCAGGACACCGGGTAACCGAAGGTAATTGAACAAGACTAAGAATTTGGTGTCTAATGAGGAGAAAATGGGAACATGCCACATACACACCTAATACCCTCAAAATGAGGATTATCACTCATTCTCACACCCCTTCAACGTTTCCTCTCTTTCACTCTCATCAACACATAAAAGAGTGTGTGATTATTGAAGAGTTGATAGAAACCATTGAGAGTGTAAGATTTAATGAGTCACTTGGAGTTTTTGAAGGGAATTGATCAAGCAAACAAGCAATCAAGGTGAGCATCTTAATTTTCTTTCAATTTTCCATTAAAATGAAGCTTAAATGAGGTTTTAATGGTGATAGTTGATTATTCTTAAATGTTGGAGAAAAATTGATTTTTATGGTAGTTAGGTGGTTGTTGAGGTTGTTGTAGTATTGTTGTTTTAGTTGTTGTTTGATTTGTTGAAGAAAAAAAAAAGAAACAGAGGCTTCTCTGTGGAAGAAGAAGAAAATTTGGGGAGGGGAGGGACCGCGACGTACGCACGGCCTCGGGCCCTGACCCCTATTGGCCGACCAGTGTCCTGTCACCTGATTGGACCGGGTCAAACCCAGTCCAGGGACCCACCCCTTTATTTAAATAAAATAATTATTAAAAATTAATTTAAAAATAGTCTTAAATAAAATAAATTACATAAAAATAAGAAAATTATGTAGAAAATTATGAAAAAATCCAAAAAAATCGGGAAAAAATATAAAAAAATGAGAAAAGATAGAAAAAATAGTATTCGATAATTTTTCGAGCGTTTGGCTCCCGGTATAACTCGAAAAGTGTGTCAAAACTAAATTTTTTGGAATAAAATTTTAATATTTTTGGCCACACATTATAAATTCACTTAATTTGACTCTAAACTAGTTAAAATGGTTTAATTGGACACCAAGAACTTAGGAGACTATTGTTGGGAGTCGAGCGCGTATCTAGAGATGTGAGCGGGACTCTGGAGTGCGTTTTGCGATATGTCAGAATCTATTTGACGTCACTGAGGATTTACTTTTTCATTGTTGATTTCATATTCCTTGTTATTGTACTCTATTCCGTGATACATTTGGGTTGGTGGTTGAGTTACTCCCACCTGATGTTCGTAGTGTACTTATGGCACACTAGCCGCAAAGACGTGTGATCGTGGCACTTCGGTGAATTGCAACCCGAGTTGCATTAAGTGGTGCACGTGTCTAAACGCACCATGAGGAACCAGTGAAAGGAAGTGGGGCACCCACCGAAAGATCCTGGGTCCGGTAAGTACGCCTAGTCCGACCGGACGAGTACACATTTTGTTTCTCTCGTGTTATCTATTCATGTGATGATCGTAGCACGCTTGCATGTTTAGTTTTCGCATGATTATTTAACATGATTATTGATATCTATTTACTTTCTTATAAATGCTCGGTGTATTTCGTTTGAAATCTTACTGACTGTACTCTCCATCTGGCTTTTTATGATGGTCGAGTGCAGATCCAGTACTAGTAGGGGCAAGGGGATTCTTGGCGACTTCATCTGATTGCCCGCGGTTGAGGACCCACTAGTATGTGTTATTTTGATATTTCGCTTTACTTTTGGGGTATTGGGAGACTGGATAGACATTGTACTTGTATATATTACTGCTTATTAGTATTGTCGCCTATATACAGAGTACTTTCCCGATTTTTCCACAGTAGGACTTGCTCTTATAAATGATGTTTTACATGATGATGAACTTATTTGTTTTACTTGAAATTTAAGACTTCCGCTGTTTTAAATGCTAAAATTGATTCAACTGTTTAACTAAACTAATTGAACGAAATGAGTTAACGCGCAATTAATTATATACCTTAGCAAATCAGATCAGTCTGACTATTTTGGGAACTTCCAACTTATAGTTCTTATTTTTGCAAGGGATTCCTTTTTGCTAAGCTCCTTTATCTTTTAGTTTTAGATAATATATATTTAATTGCTCATTTTGAAAAAAAATAAAAATTGATTGAAGTCTTCTGATGAGCTTGTGAAGCTAGAGGATCCTTTGATTTACTTTAAAACTGATCTCAATTTGGACCGTTATATATAATTCACAATTTTGATTATCTATTGAAAAATGACTTCATGTCACTTGTATTAGTTAATAATCCAATATTTTATCTGATTATCAATTTAACTAATACATATATAACTTGTTATTATAAGCTTAAGTATATCCTAACTTTGTATTATATAAATATAATATTTTAAATATACGCTGTAAATCATATCGAAGATGCAGGGCTGCTGGCTCTAAATTGTTTATGGACAAATTCATCTGGTGGTAATAATACCACGTATTGTTAAATATTTTATTAAATATTAAAGATATATTATCTATGTACGACGCATTTTATATACGTCATATTGATTGCAAAAGTATACTCTGTAGTTGCATTTTTGTATGATCTTATACATCATAAATAAAAAATTAATAAGTAACACATTTTTTCTCATAAAATTATTAACGATTAATTATGTTATATTCTTGATTTTTATAATACAAATAATACTATAAGTTTGAGTTGATAGTGGGTAAGTCTTGTCCCCGGTAAAGCTAAACATTGAAAGGGAGACGAGTTATCCTGTTCGAGGAGGCATGGTTGTTAAGTAGACTTTGTCTCGCCATGCAACCTGGAGGTTGTCCCACCAACTCATACAAATAGTAGGTTTTGTGTATAAAATAATCAAGTTATGAATATGGATTTAATCGTATACTATCTATTTTACATACAAATGAGAAAACTATTTACTATATTTGATTGAATATATATGTTGCCATAATATTTTTGACAAGTATAGATGCTAAAATTATGAATAGAGCATCTATGCAAGGTCGTGCGCATAGCACTAATTTTTATTCGTCAATATCTCTATAGAGATTTG
The DNA here is from genome assembly GCA_039657325.1 of Stephania cephalantha. NCBI lineage: Eukaryota > Viridiplantae > Streptophyta > Magnoliopsida > Ranunculales > Menispermaceae > Stephania > Stephania cephalantha. Next base: position 52,954,137 of record CM077569.1, on the reverse strand, counting down.
AAAAGTGAATATTTCACTTTATAACATCCTTTCACCTTATGGAGTTATGAATAGAAACACTAAATATTAATGATGCTCCAAAAAGTTCTAAATGAGTAGCTGAATCTCGAGCTACAAAATTAAATCAGTCAATATGAATTACAATTATGCAATTTTAATTACCTTTTCGTTGAGGCTATGCATAAATGTTAAAAATTCATTGAGACAATGATAAAAATTCACTTGGTAAGTTTCGATACATATTATTGCCTCATGGTAGCCGAAATAAAATAATAAGATATGTATAATATCATTCACGTCCAATTGGTCAAGCTTCATGAAGCACATGTTGCGTTTATAAAATGACCATGATCACAATTATATAATTATTGACGTGGAAAAGTGAAAGGAATCGGTAAAGGTCTTGGTAATAATTTTATCGAAAAAGTAGAATAAAAGTGGTGCACCACATGAAATATGAAGGGCAAAATTATTGACAATGAGCATGCTCAAAATCGTGACAAACTATGTCATGTATGAAAGGCCATCAAGCCTAAATATTGTCATATACATGCCTTAATATTTTGGTGACCTTTACCATGCCAATCAAAGACTAAATTATGAATTTTATGGCTCATTACAATTGACACATTGAGATGTGTTCAAATCATGACCTAAATAAAGGCGAATAATGCATGTCTTGCTCATTTTACTACATGCACATTATAATATAAAAGAGAATATTTCTCGAATTTGAACTTAGCAGAGGCTAACGTTCAGGCAATATCTGGTACAACAATTATATTGTTAATGTCTTATCCGAAGAAATATACTCAGAATAATAGAGAATTTCTCTATATGATTATGATTTAATTTGAGAATGAAATTCTCGGCTTTAGCTTCTGGAATATAAAAAGCATATTAAAACGAATGTTGTCATAAATCAAATGATCTAATGACATTCATAATGTGGAGTGATCGTTTTTTATTATCCATAATCATCAATAATGTGAAAAATATCGTAAATTCGCATGGACATCCTTTATGAAACCTTATTTCTTATCAACTGGTGATTATTTCAAGACAAATCAATATGAGACTTATATTGATTTAACTCTCAATTAATCATATTATAAGATGCCTCGAGCCCCTAATTGGCCTAATATGGAATTTATTTATAAAATATTTTGATAATTATCACTTTATTCAAGCAATTTTCTCTTCATTAGGGGGAGATATAAGCCAATTCAAAAAAGTAATGACATGAAATTGCTTGAAACACATCAAATGTGTTGCATCGTGATTCATGTATAAATTTAATATGAACTTGAAGTTCAAAGGATCATTGATTAGCAACAAGATGCAATTGTCAATATAAAAGAGTGAAAAATCATATGTTCCAACATTAAAGGTTCATATAGGAAATGATGTCCGCATGCAATAAAATGCACAAGAATCACCAAATTCTTAAGGCGTAAAAGACCAGATATTGTATTTTTAAAATAGTTGCAATGATTTGTTGCAATTTAATATATGATGTCTCGCACATGTGAACATAAGGGGGAGAATCAAAAGGAGTTATTGATTAGTGCATTGCACTCTTTTTCCCTTAGCTATGGTTTTATCCCATTGGGTTTTCCTAGCAAGGTTCTTAACGAGGAAGTTCTAACAATATTAATACTCCATTTCAAAATTGATAAGTGTATTGTACTATTTTTCCATTCGCTAAGGTTTTATCCCACTGGATTTTTCTAGCAAGGTTTTAAAGAGGCAATTCTATCAATATCATACTCTATATCAACATTGATGAGAACGATGTACTTTTTTTCCTTTGCTGGATTTTTTCCCACAGGATTTTTCCTAGTAAAGGTTTTAATGAGGCATATTCTCTTAGCAAGTGTCATCCAAAGAGGAGTGTTGTAAATGTAAAAGCAAGTGGATGACTCTTCCTATCCCTATTCCTTAAATTATATAACACCCACTTCATGTGTTGTAATTACATGTACTTAAGCTTATTCATTGTTGTAGTTGCAAGTAAAGTGTAACTTATGACCATAGACCTTCTAGTCATTATAACTAAAGGTCTATATAAAGAGGTCTATCTATGTAATGTGATACACCATGTTGGAATGAAAAGGTCTCCTATTTCTCCTTTATCTCTTCTCTTTTTCTATTTTCTAGTTCTTTGTTTACTTTCCAAGCTTTAGTCCTAGTTATTTTACAACAATCTATTTTTTTTGATTTTATTGGTGGATAACATGCCCTAAGGTATAATAATAACTAGTTGGATGTTGCTAAAGTAACCCACTTTTGACACTTGCAAATCGACACCGACCGTGGGGGCATAATCATCACAAGGGGCATCGCACTATATACCCACGCAATTGATGTCGATTTGCGAGTACCAAAAGTGGCGAGCGAAACATTTTTTAAACTAGTTTTACTAGCAAGGTATATTATTATTATTATTATTATTATTATTATTATTATTATAAAACATTTTTTTTACAAACGTCAACTGATTTCATAACTCACTATAACATATTACAACATTGAGTGAATAAAATTAAGAGCTATATCCCAATACATTGGGTTTTCGACCTCACGAGCCTCATTCGCTTGTTTTTTTGTATGCCGAACTTTCCAATTCAAAACATCTACGGTGATAAATAAAAACTTTTTTTTTATTTTGGCCAAAACATCTACGTTGAGCTCATGGAGGCATCCTCTTAAAGTTTTGAGAAGTCGTTAGTCGACTCTACTTACGTATAAATAAATAAAAAAAAAAAAAAAAAAAAAAAAAAAGTCCCAACCGAGAAACCCTAATACCCCTCCATATAACAAGCGTTGCGATTAGGGTTTCACTTCATCGCATTCTACACTTTGTGAGTTGTGACCCCTCTCTCGCCTCTTCTCATCCAACTCCTTCGATTCCATTCGCTTCAACCATGGCGACTCAGATGAGCAAAAAGCGAAAGGTAACGTCTTTCACTCTCTCTGACCTTCGATTCCTCCCAACAACTAAACCCTAACCGACTCTCCTCCTCTCCTCCTCTCGCAGTTCATCGCCGACGGAGTCTTCTTCGCGGAGCTCAACGAGGTCCTCACCAGAGAGCTCGCCGAGGACGGCTACTCCGGCGTCGAAGTTAGGGTTACGCCCATGCGCACCGAGATCATCATCAGAGCTACAAGGACTCAGAACGTTCTCGGTGAGTAGTAGTAGTAGTCTGCGCTTGATTCTGTGAAGAAACTTTGGCTTTTGATCTGATTAGGGTTTTGTTTTGTTTAGGCGAGAAGGGGAGGAGGATCAGAGAGCTCACTTCGGTCGTTCAGAAGAGGTTCAAGTTTCCGGAGAACAGCGTTGAGCTTTACGCTGAGAAGGTCAACAATAGAGGCCTTTGCGCTATTGCGCAGGCCGAGTCGCTCCGGTACAAGCTTCTCGGAGGGCTCGCCGTCCGGAGGTACTTCGATTTTGCGAGATTTGCGATCTTAATGTTATGATTTGGAATTGGATTTGTGTTTGAGCGTGTAAAGCTATTGCATTTATTGATGTGTGTGTTGTTTGGCAGACTGATTGAATGGTTGATTGTTGTTGGGACTTGTGAGTGATGTTCTGTTAGGGTTTTGATGTGAATTGTAGTGGTTTGTTGCAGTTATGCTGTTATTTCGTAGATTGACAGTGTCAATCAAATCTTATATGTATTCATGAGTGTCCTGCTATTGCGACTCCATTTGGGCATGCCTGCACTCAATGGAGTCCCTTAGATGCAGACCGAGTTCCGGGTATACATCTATGCATCTATCAAGGGTCACAATCAAGGGCGTGCTAAATTGGCATGTCTAAATGGAATCAAAATATCACTTTTCATGTATTCATTGTTGTTGTCGATTGTTGACTGTTACGGTCATCTTTACAGCGTGCTGGTTCCTTTTACCTCGCTTGTGTCTGAGGATGACTATAGTTACTTCCCTCCAATTAGTAAATCCTTGAAAAAGTTCAGTTGTTTTCTTGATGTTAGTTTGGATGGGAAATCTGATTAAATGCATGGACCACTTCATTTTCATTGAATTCAGTTTGGTTTGGTAGAAGTAAGAGGATTTCTTTTTATTTAATTTTGTCATGCTTATCGGATTTTGCATTATGCTTGTAAATTGTTATCTTTCCAAATATCTAGAAACTTTTATTGTATTTTTTAATTAGTACTTTTTCAAATTTTATATAAAAACAAAATGTTCCAGTCCTTAATTAGATGGGATCAAACAATTCCAATTCTTATATTGCTCCAAAAGCATTTTTCCAAGACAACCATATGAGTACTTTCCAAACAATCTTTCTGAAGTTAATATTATTTTTTATGTTATGGACTTGATGTGCTACCTAGTGAAGCCTCCATTTTTATGCAATTTCAGTTGTCTGATTACTAAAATTTGCTATTAAAACTTTTTATTGCCATTAGTGAACGATTTTTTCATTCTGTTGTGGTTTGATTAGTCTAGTTCTTATACTTGAGATTTTCTGCAAGATCTCGTGCCACAGTATTGCAAAATAATAATTTCGGTGATTTTCTTTCATAACTACAACTAATTTTGGATTGAGGCTATGTTATAATGCTGTGTATTTACTTCTATATTGACTATTTAATCTTGTACTCTGTTGGAGTGCTTGCCAGTAATAATAGTTACTGTATCAATAAGTAATGATGGTAATAAGGCTATCTTATTCTGTAAGTCCATTGTTTAATGTCATTTATAAAACAGGTTGGTTGCTTTAGGTGCCAACTATGTGTCGGAAAATGACAATATTAACTAATTATCATCCATGCCATCATCCTCATGAAATGATCTCATTTTCATGTAGTAAACGTAAGGATGTCACATCATCATTGATCAATACTGCCGATGTGGTTTAGCATGTTTTATTGAATTTAAGTAGACCCATCTTCTACCTTTTTGAGTTCTTGTCATCTATAAAGCAAATAGGCATTTTTTGTGCCAAACTTGTGTCGGAAGATGACCATAGTAATGATGCTTGCTCAACTTACCTTTGCATGAAATGATGTTATTTCATGCCTTTTCCCCTGGAAGCACACATTATAGTTAACAACTTATTTTGCTATGTTCTTTTCTTCCATGCAAGTGGTTCTTATTTTATTTTGTTGCTAATGAGCATTGAAAGTTTGTTCCACCCAAGTATGATATGGACTTGGAGTGCTTCATATCAATGCTAATAGAAAAGATTTTATGGAGTTTGTCAGGCTTCTTGAATTGTTCTAATGTACTTGGAGTTTGGAATAATCTCCCACATGATGTAGCCCTCTGTATATGATATACATATCCAATGATTGCTACAGTATAAATCAATGCAGATTTTATGTTATAACGAGTGACATACTTGATTTTTCTTTGGGCAGGGCTTGCTATGGTGTTCTCCGGTTTATTATGGAAAGTGGGGCCAAGGGATGTGAGGTTTGTAGACACTTTCTTTTTACTTGCTATTTCTCCTATTTTGCACATTATTATTCAGTGTGCTAATAATGCTGAACTCCAAATAGGTGATTGTGAGTGGAAAACTTAGGGCACAGCGTGCAAAGTCCATGAAGTTTAAGGATGGCTACATGATTTCTTCTGGGCAACCTGTGAAGGAATACATTGATTCAGCAGTACGACATGTTCTTCTCAGACAGGTAAACTCTTTATTTTGATTTTTACATTTGCCCTTATTATTGTCGTTAATATGGGATACACAGTGCATTGTTCAGAGGAACCTTTATTTCCTCCATGTTCATTTACTTATCCTTAGGATCTTAAACTAAAATAATAGTTGGCCCTTCCCTCCGCGTTCATTTACTTCTCCTTAGGATCTTAAACTCAGCTATATGTTTCATTATTCGTGAACATGTTTAGCTTTTCCGGCTCTTCCTTCGTTTTATCATTTTTCATTTATATAGATATTGTTTACCTTATTGAAATAATTAAATGGTCTGCCGACTTCGTAGAGAAGACGACCCCATTTTCTATGGTGGCATTTTTTATTTGTATCATGGTAAAATTTTCATTCTAATTGTTCCTTTGTTCCGTGACAGGGCGTCCTTGGAATCAAGGTCAAGATCATGCTGGACTGGGATCCCAAGGGCAAGCAGGGACCAACCAAGCCTTTGCCTGATCTGGTCACCATTCACCCTCCCAAGGAAGAGGAAGAATACGGCAGGCCAGCCTTGTTGCCTACCACCGAAATTGAAGTTCCAGCGGTGGCGGCGGTATAGAGCTCACTGATGATGGCTTATCCATCCAAGTAGTGCTAGAGTGAGGTGCCTTTCTTTCTTTGTTATTCTGAGAATACTGTTTATGTTTCTGAATTGACGCCATGTAAATGCCCTGTTTTGGGTGTTTTATGATTTTATATATATAGCTTCAGAGACATGAGTTTTAACTTTTAATGTAATGAATTTTGGTCATCTGGTGATGGTCTTGGTACTCAAGTTCAGTACACTACTTTTTATTTCCTTTTTTATGTTTCTAATAGCTTGAAATTGCCTGCTCTCCGTTTTGCTCCTTTAACGTACGTGAAATGGTGTTTTAATTTGAGCTTGAGTGGAAGAGTTTGATTCATGCAGTGGATCGCAGCTAATTTATGATTGAAGCTTTGTCGTTGAATTTTAGCTGGCCTCTATATATATTTTCTTTCATGATAATCCTAGTCTAGTCTCCATATGCCATTTGTGAAAGTGCATTTGAAGCACAAATGATAGTCAAAACTCTCTGGCATCCCAACGTAGGCTGCATTTGTTATTTGCAAACTTCAGCATTTATGCACTTGAAAACTCTACCATGTGCAAGTATTTGATCAAAACTAGATGGGATTTCTAAGCTCACTAGGTCTCTGGTCCTAAAGGCCTCTGCTGTCCAAATATGGAGCAGAAGATGAGGAACTACCCACTTACAAGGAGATCTTTCAAAAGTTAAAGGCTTGGAGAAGCTTGGTTCGCTGCTCCATTGCTGCAAATCGAAAGGTTCCTCGCAGAAGGACTTGCAAAAACCCTCAGTCTTCTCCTCGTTTGATCGATAAACCAACAAGAAAACTTTGATACCTGTTGTCTTCACCTTGAGATTCCTCTTTTAGCTTCCACATACACCTAAATCCCCCTTTTAATCATTTGGAAAGAGGACCTATAACAACAATTTCATATCTTTCCCCAGGTTGCTTTACTTGTTCCATTTTTTATTTTTTTTATCAGGGTATTCGAAGCCTTGCCTTGAGTAATCCTGGACTCGATGAGGGAACAACCACGAAGGCAGCAACCTCCATTCTCAGGGATCAAACTCAAAACCTCTGGCTAAGAAGGAGGAACTCGAGCCATCCCACTACAACCCTCTAGGGTTCTTAACATGTTCCGTTATTATGCAACACATAAAAGCAACATTCAATAGAATCTCCAAGATCATAATTTGCAACACACAAGCTAATGTTGATATGAGCATTCCCATCTAGACACAATTAATATATATATATCAGACTAAAGCCCTATCTCTTATGAACATGTCTATAATTGAAGGTGTTGAAGTGAAGCTATATATATATATATTCATGAAAGTCTCATATGTTGCAACAAATTAATTAAAGGAGATTGAACTAATGACAACAGTTTAGGATTACAGGCATTAATTAAGATAAAAAGAAGAACAAGATTGATGATCATTACAAGAACAAAGCAACTTGTCATAAAATGAAAAGCACTGAATTCCCACAACCCACCCTCTCAATCATATCATCATAATCATAATCATAATCATAATCATAATTCATCATCAACTTCGCTTGACAGGATCAAAGTTGGACACTCCTATGACAGCACCAACAATGGCCCCAAGCACAACCCCCCCAGCAACAATACTGAGCAAGAAGTTCTTCAAGGACGGCGACACCGCCGCCTCCGCCACATCCGGCACCACCATCGAAGCGGTAAGCGCCACCGCCGTCAACCCCGTGACGGCCTTCTCCTTAAGCGACGCCGCCACTTGGAACCTCACCTTATTATTATTATTATTCCCTCCACCAAGTACTGCCTTGCTTGGGAGCTTGACAGGCAATGGGTTGAGGAATGGAGAGAGCCTCTTGACAGGCAATGGCATTGCCATTGAAACAGCAGAAGTGGAAGCCATTAGTGATTTGACTCACTATTGGTGGTTTGTTATGGTTTTGCAAGATTTGTGTACTAGTTTTTGTTGTTGGGTGTGATGAGTGAGGGAGGTTGTTTAGATAGGTGGAATGAGAGGTGGGAATTCAGATTTCAGTGGACATGTCATCTGGCCTTTGGCTGACGTGGCTGCCTCTAGGACCTGTCTTGCAGGATAACCTTATCTCACATTCCCAATCAATTTCAAGAGAAATAGAGTTATTATAATTGTTTTTTTCCTTTGTTTCTCTCCAATTTTCATATATTTTATCACTCTTTTTTGTAAAATTTTGGTAGAGGCAAAATTCAAAATTATACAGAAATTTTATTAATCATCAGTGGCTCGGTCAATTTGATAAAACAAAGAAGTATTGAATCAAATACCTTAATAGAAGTACATTGATTCGCTAATTTTAATTGTTCAAAAGAATATTCAACTGTAACAAAGTTGGTTTTGAAGAACTGCTACTATAATAATGAAACAGTATGAGAATAGGTGATTGTTTTCTTGACAAAAGTTTGAAAAACCCAAATGTGATTAAGATTCACATTCTAGAGTAGATACTTCTGATTCAAACTGATTCAAACTTATTACGCATTCTACATTTTATTGATAGCAGTCGTGGTCACAAAAATTACTCGCAAGGTTACTAAACTTTACTGAATGTAGTACTTTAGTCTCAAAAATATTATTCTTAACAAGAAAGTAATCCAACTTTAGAGATGTGACTAAACTGCGCATGTCTAAATGGAAAGGTTCAACTTCCCTTGAGATCTCTATGATTCTCAAGAACAGCCATGCTTTTTTATGATAATTGTCATGGTATCCAAGCATAATTCCGACTAATCCTATGCTATTTAATATGTGTATTACCAACTTGGATGCAAAGGAAGACTCAGTAGTCAGCACAAATGATTCCAAATAAGTTGAGGTTGGCTAGCAATATGGATCAAACTTTTTCACTCTTACCAGTAAAAATTGCTAAGCTAACAGTAGCCTTTAATCCAAACCAGTTTCCTGAAATTGCTTATTTTTTACCTAACATGTATAATGATACGAAGATTAAAAAAAAAAAAAAAAAAAAAAAAAAAAAAAAAAAACTCAATTTCAATATATCAGTTGTCAGAACTAGTTCCACTTCATTGGCCCAGCCATTGTGATGAAACGGAAACCCCATGTTCTTTCTCATAGTATTCACTACTCACTAGTCACAAAAAAAAAAAAAAAAAAAAACAAGTAGCCCAGTACATCACCTGAAATAAAAGGAGGGACCTATAGATGAGGAAAAGCTACATTAAGAGTACTCAGATTCATAAGCATTACAAATCATCTTCAAAGATATGTTATAATATATTCTTTGGCATTCAAAGACATTTCACATTCCTAAAAGGATATGGTCTAACTATCAAGTTTCAGAAGAGAGAGTTTCGCGTCCAGTTCAAAGCTGCAAGGAAATATTTTCTGCATGTTCTGCACAGGTAGAAAGAGGGAGTAAATCACCTGCTGCAACTCGTCATGAAATATGATCAAAAAAAATTGCTGGACCTGCAATGCCACCCCAGACAGCCTTCTTTGTCCTTATCAACAGGAACAATGCACCATGCCACTTGACTGATTAACGAACTCGACTACTATATGGAACATCTTGCGCCTTGAAGATTTTCCGAGACCAAAACATGCTGCTAATAATTGATACAGTGCCTGATTTTTTCTCCAGAACGAGTAAATTCAAGTCAGTTCTTTAAATATATTTGGTAGGAAAAAAAAAAAAGGATGGGTTACCGACTAATTTAATTACAAGAGCTCAATCAAAAATCACTGCAGCAAACAACATTGACAAATTGAATAGTCAATATACAAAAGCATTTCAAAACTTTAATTCTTCATTGCACTACCTAAGAAAGAATTTAATCGTTCAATGAATTGATTTAGCCAGATTAAAATTGTGTATGCTAGGGATTTGGGGTTTTATTGCTTAGTGGTACAATCATTCTTTTCATTTAAATAAGACAAGCTTTTTGATGAACAACATTACAGGAAGATCAATAAATTAGTTAAAAAAATTTCGTAATGTGTTCCAAGTAAATGAACTTGCTTTAGAAACTTGCTAATAAATTAGTTAGGAGCACTTGGCCTCGAATATCGGATTGGGGAGCACACAAGAGGAAAGCTAAGTAGTTTATCTATTTGAAGATTTCTTAGGGTTATCAAAGGCGAAAGGCGCACTTGAGGCAATGGCTGCCTAAAAGGCCTGAGGCGCAAGGCAAGGTGCACGCCTGAGTGAAGACCAATATATACAGATTTCTACATATATACATACATGTCATATACGAACATATATGGATGTCGCATGTATGTATGAAAATTATGTATGCGTTATATGTGACATTGTTTGAATTAGTAAAGATTACAATCTCGAACTGAGCAACTAAACAAAACACCTAAATGAAATGTATTAGCAATGAAAAAACATAAAAATAATTTTAAATTTTTAGTGGTGAGGCACACGCTTAAAGCAAACAATAAGGTGCGAGAGAGGCGTGCCTAGACTCATTTGAGGAGCATAGAGGGCACCTTGCCTCAAGGCGCGCCTAAGGCACACATAGGCGCACGCCTTAATAACAATGAGATTTCTAAACCAAAAAGACAAAGCTGGACAAGTTTTTACATTTTGTTGGAGATAAAGGAATAATCCCACATCGACTAGTTGAGAAGAAAAACAATAGGTTATAAGTTTGGGATGGGAACTCTAACTTGCCTTGGCATTTTGAAGTACCCACCCACTCTTAAATTAAAGCCTACATAAACAACTACTCTCTCCCACTCTCCTAAAAAACTTGAAAACTTGGACCAGGCCTACGTTAACAAAACTTTACACTTATCTTTTTGAAAAGGCAAGTGATACTTGAAACCAGTATACACGAATCGTCTTTACCGCTGGAATGGATTTTCTAGAGAACTTAGTTTAGTAGTGTTTAATTAAGGTTTCGCCTTAGAATATGTGTAGCTTGTTAGAACTTCAAAATTTCATGAAGATTGACAAAAGTTTTACGCTAGCTGTCAACTTATCGCAACCATCCTTCATTTTCTAAAAATGGAAAATGGGCTTGGGGCCTCCCTCCCTCATTTTTCGGGTATGAAAAATGGGTTTGAGACCTCCCTTATCCATTTTTCGGTATGGAAAATGGGAGTCAGAGTCCTCCTTTATCCGGACTTGGGACCGGCTATGTAGCGCATATGGGTAGACCAAAGTTAACATGAGACGCATTAATTCGGAGGGATTACAATGATTTGGAAAGCTAACCATCAATTGCACTTAATCGAGCACAATGGAAGAGTTTGTTTCATGTAGTTGACCCCTTAATTTGGGACTGAGGCTATGTCGTCGTCGTTGTTGTTGTTGTTAGAACTTCAAAATGTCAATAAGATTATGCATGTAAGCAGGAACATATTTTTCTGATAGGAATAGGTAGATGCTTATGAATCTACATGTATACAATTTTCTTTTCTTGAATTAAACCCAAACACACTGATGTGAACCAGCTTTATATAAATATATATAAGATTCAATTGCAATTATTGCATCTATTGCTTTCATGACATTCCATCCTACAACGATGGAAGCCATTCCATCCTACAACGATATAAATTTTCTTTTCCTTTCTCTAATTAAACCCAAACATACTGATGAGTCTAGGCACACCAGTCATTTGTAGCAGAGAAAAAAAAAATAGTCTACCTTCCATTCGCAATTAGACAGCATTAAGTTTGCAGGCCATGTTCAGCTAATAAACTCACTCTTGGATCCACACAGAATCAGAGATAAAGTAAAAACTGTTCCACTGCTTGTAATCTATAGAATTATTTGACTTAATACTAGCAATGGCAAAAATTTGGGTTTGGACAAAACTGGGTCCAGACACCCCTTTATAATAACTAATACGTGTTGGGCTGACCTGACCCAATTTTAAATTCGGACAAGGCTAGCTTGTCCAGACCCATTTCACTTTAAAATCAAGTTGTCCGACTGTCCGTTATTTTTATATTTAAAGTTTATTAAATATAAATTAATCACAAAAATAAGTTCATCTCGCATAAAATAACTTAAATAAATAGAATTTAAGGAATTAATTGTTAATTTTCATTCAATTACTCAATATAAACCATTACGACGTAATCTTAAGCACTTAAATGTTTGATATTTAATATAAAAACAAAAAATTATATTGACCAATGTCTTGCTAGATATTTGTTATCTTTTTATTCAAGACTATATGAAATTTGGACTAGGTCTGGGCCAAAAGAATCTTGTCCGTAATCAACCCTTTTTTAATTCAGACAAGAAGTCTTTGTCCAGACTCTGTCCAAATTCATTAAAACTTTGTCCAACCCTTTTAATTTCAAGCCAGACAAAATTGGGCCTATGGGTTCGAACAAGGTATTGCCAGGCCTACTCAATCACTCACAGCATCTCGCTTTCATGAAATTTAAATACTGCATATTAGTACATGGATCAAACTCTTCCACTGCTCGATTCAACATCCTCATATAGAAATGATGATAGCGAAAACTATGAAAAAGAACGGAATCTCATAAGTTACAAGGAAAAGTTTCAGCATGATCTAAATGCAAATTTACACAGTATTTAATAATTTGGTTCAAATAACTTTCATCAGAGGATAGAGACATAAACACAGTTATTAAAAAAGTTAATTTCATAGCAGTCAGCATAATCAATTGCTCCATATGATTACAACTCATAAAATTGACACAGCACGTGTAACGCGCATAATTTCCCTTGACATAATACATGCAACAAGAGAAAGAATAGTTGCATATGCTAGCATTTCTAATAAATTAACATGACATCTGTGTAAGATACCACTGATGTTATTTAATACCCTCATTTAAAAATAGAATCATAGATGATGATCATTGAAACTGATACTTCTTTCCTAGCTACCTACAATAAGTTAGTAAGTAACTAGTGAAGGAAAATGATTTTCAAAACCAAAGAAACTTTTTATTCTTTTTCATATAATTCCCGGGTAGTTTACAACTCCACATGACAATATGAAACGCTTGCTAGTATAACTATACTCTCTTCAGACATTTATCAGTAACAAAATTTATTTGATGTTCAAGAGGAATTCACGTTTGTAAATTAGTACGCTAAGTTTTGATTGGGATTGCCTAGATTCAGATGGCGTGAATCATTCTAGATACTGCATAAATGGAAACCTATCCCTCACCTTTTCAAAATGCAAGACCTTTCTGGAATCAGATTTACCATCAAACAGAAGGAAAAGACTCTTTCACTGAAATCAGAGGCAACCACACTTTCTGTTCTTCCGATATCAAATTATCAATTTTGTTGTAGAGAAAAAAGTGACTAGGATTTCACTTATGAACCGTTGACAACAATCCACACCACTTGAGTCGAGACAATCCTAAAAAAAGGGGGCAAGGGTGTTAGCTAGAGAGAGTATGGACATGCATACCCTTTACAATCATTCTTAAAAGTCATTAATCTTTCATATTGTAAATTTCTGCAATCATCCATGGAAAGATTAAACCTTACTAGATTTTTTTATGTTAGCCAAACTAGTCTTTGATTAGTCAATAATTTGATTTCAAAGAGATTATTCTGTTTCCAACTTTCTGTAAGGATAAGGGTGATCTCAGAGAATTGCTCGCATCATGAAAGATCAAAAGGAAAGATCAAAAAACCATAAATTAATATACTTGCCTTACGAGTAGATTTCTACAAAAGATGGAGTTAGTTAATCAACATGGAGCAGCAATTGGTGCAGCTGAGCCAACATATCTCACATGAACCTCTTGAGGCAGCAGATGATACTTAATGGAGAGTTCTTCAAATATTTTCTTCATCTCAAAGGCTAGTTCAGATCTTCTATTGTTTTTCTCTCCGAAGTTCTGGTGGTTCATTGTGTGAGTAACATAGAGTGCCATTTTTATCTTGTTCAAATTCTCTATTTCCTTAACCACAACACTATGGTTAGGACGCCAATGTTGAGGTTTGCTCTCTATGTACCTGAAATCAGCAGTAGATAACAGCTGTTAAAATATTGCATTCATAGCTTGTCTACATATTATTCCAGCTATGATGCTGGCGTGCTTAGTGAAGGTACGATATTATAACTTATACCTATAGTATATTTTATGCAAGATACTATATCTAAATATGTTGATCATTATATTAGCTGAAGGCGATATGTTACACTAACAGCACCCAATAGGTAAGATATTACATTGGAAGGTAAGATATTGATTATTGTATAACTTTAAGGTAACGCCGTAACGGTCAATTATAAACGAAGCATGGCATCTAGTGGTAAATTAGAGATATCAAGTAGATGTAGAAAACTTAACCATGAGATGCGCTTTTGGCAGGAAATTAAAAAGTTCAGCATCAAAAAATGAGAATGAAAAAGAGCAATTTGTTCCTTTACAGTTTACCTCTCTGAAATGGCTGCTATAGTTTTTAGTTTTGTCACTTGACCCTACAAGATAAGTTTGACAATATTCCCTCTTTACTTTAAACTAGTTGGCAATAATCTCTAAAAACTTTAAAATACAACAACAAATAATCAGTTTCATCAGCGTTAAATGTGCCATAGAGCTGGCTCTTGATTAACAATTCAAGCAGGTTCCACATTATACTATATAGGCAATATCAAGGTTGATCAAATATAGGATATGAAGGAGTTAAGGAAGAACCAAATATTGTTTGAAATCCTCCTATCTGATCTCAATTGTTAAATAAAATGCGCAACGGAGCTAGTCCCTTGACCTTGAAGAACAATCCCAGTAAGATTCCACATTTTTCAGTAAGCCTTGTACGCTATATAAAGCTCAATCTACCATGGGTCATAAAGGAGTTAAGGAAACTCCAAAACCATGCCCATGAACATGTAAAAGCATGGTGTCAATCCACTCCATATTCAACAAATGTCGCAAAAAAGCTTAACTCTGTATCCAGAGTCAAGGGCATGTGGATGAGTTAAGGAAACTCCAAAACCATGCCCATGAACATGTAAAAGAATAGTGTCAATCCACTCCATATTCAACAAATGTCACAAAAAAGCTTAACTCTGTATCCAGAGTTAAGGGCATGTGGACGCCTATGATACATTATCAACTCCCACCACATTTGACAATCAACTCAAAAGATATTGATATCCTTCATCAGTGAGTCACAAAAGTCGATCAATATGTGTGCTTCCCAGTCCCTTTCACAATCTTTATTGTCACCTATCATTTATTCTGACAATATGTTGTTATAGATTTTTCTTTTTTTGTCAAAACTCAAAAGTTAACATTGATATTTGTGCAATGGAAAGGAATCATACAACTTGTTACCACCCTATCACAGGAAACATTCTTTCCTACTGAGTCATCATACTTGTAACTCATTCCCTTCTCCATATCCTCATTTAGATGATACTCGATCAGCACTATATGTAACTGGCACTAACCAAGTTACTACATAGTCAACCTCCAATATCCATGTCCTAAAAAACAATAAGGTTCCACAGTTCCATTAAGCATGAACAATAATAAAGGGTAAGCAATTTTATGAAATAGAAAACAAGATGAAACAGAAATCTGTTGATAATAATGTGATGTGCTTCTAGAACTGTAGAAATCGTCTCTCAACAAAATATGAGAGCGGGTCGCAAATAAACAATAAGTCATTAGGAGGAAATGCAAGGTAAGAAAAGAAAAGGAAACGAAAAATACAAATAAAAGAGGAAGGCAGTTAAGGAATTACATCTTAATTTTCGCTTTGAGAGCTCCAATTGTCTCCATAGAAGTTGAAACATCAACAGAGAACTCTACATTATCACCCATATCTGGACTTCTGTAGAAGTTACTAATGGGTTTGGTAGCCAACACCACATTTGGATAGTAGATCTTCTCATTATCATATCTCAGGAAGACTGTTGTCAAAATGTTCATTTCTTCGACAATCATCTGCAAGAGTGCTTACTACAAATCAATATAATGAAGGTAACAAAAACCAATCAAAATAAGATAAAGATACATATACATTCCCTCAAAAAAAAAAGATACATATACACGTACCTGAACCCCATCAATTACACAACGGTCACCAACATCAAACGGATGCATGACGAATACAAATATAATAGATTCAAATACAGTCCTGGCAGTGTTTCCAAACATGAAAGCGACCAATAGCATCTGAGAAGAGATAAAAACAAAAACTTGGACTGTGGCAAAGCCCATGATAAGTAACCAAATGATGATGATTGCAACAACTACGAGTGAAGTAACAATTGTGTTCAACTGCTTTACAGCCGTTTTGGTATCATTCAAGGAATGAGCCAGTGATTTACGATCAAGATAGACCTTCACCTGCACACAAGCATCAGCGAAACCAACATCAATAATTGATGAGAAATGGCTGTTGTATTCTTAAGAAGGACAGAGTAGGCTTCTCATTTGATTTCCTGTTGCTTATGCATGTTCATTTAGTCCAATGTGATTACTATACATAACAACAATAATAAACTTCATTATCGTGATGAATAATAGTGAGAAGAAGGAAATAAAGAAACTTACAGTAAGCAGTTAAAAAGGCTTAACGCAGAGAAACCAATGGAAGGATACAAAACATATCATCTAAATCAACATTGCAAAAGCTCAATGTAAACTACCAAGCCTCTTCTCATAGCGGCAAATCCCAACCTTCATGGTCTCTCTATATCTGAAAGCATTTGGTATAAGGATTTTAAAAGCAAATAAGTGCTTAAAGGTTGTGCAATATATTAAGGTGTCCAATTATCCATTCCCCATATTGCATAAAACGAGCAATCTTCTCAATTCTTGGAAAAGATAAGAAATAGAACAAGCAAAGTCCAAGAAGTTGTAATGAAGATTTTGGAAGAAAATTGTTCTAGACACTGCTATCAATCCAAATATGCAGTCGCGCTTCAATACTTGACAAGGAAAAAGTTAAATGGACTATTTGTCTTTCTTGCATTTGTCGAAAGAGATGAAACCTTGAGCCTGAAAGGTCCGAGATTGGGCTGGCAAATAGAGTTTAGCCTGAACCAAATGAAGTGAATTTCCCTAAAGATTTCCTAATCATTTTTTCCTCTTAACTTATTTACTCTTTTCTTCTTTATACTTGCATTTTTTATTGGGGTGAGTTGATTTATTTTATATTTTCACTATGGCATGGTTAGCGAGTCTTGGGCATTGGATATCAAACTATATACATGGACCCTTCACTCTAACCCAAAGTACATGTGTCAGACACTTGAAAAAATTTGGACTCTCCATTCATAAAACTCTTTGTATAAAAAAGATTCAAATGTAAAAGAATAAAGAAAAAATAACTAAAAGTTCCTAATGTATAATAAGAAATGGAGATTGAGAAAGAATGTAGGTTTTAGGCTAGCTAGTATATATATATATATATATAAGCAATATCTAATAAGAAATGTACATATATCTAATAAGCATATATGTCTAATTTTTCGGAAATTTCTGCCAAGTCCCTGTTTCCTTAAATTATAGAATAGGCAGGTCTGACCTATAGGCACAAACCCACACCCAACACCCATACCTGGGTTCAGGTAACATAGATATCCAAGAAATAAAAGTAATGACTATCAAGGCTTCTATCCCAATTTCGAAACATCTGCAAGTGATCAAGTCACCACCCAGTTCTAGATAGTGGCAAACTCAGCAAATAAACAACTAAAATGACCTCTTACCACCCAGTTCCTCAATGCCTTCTTTTTGACCTTTCCAGTCTCTATGGCACCTTCAAAAAGAGGAAGTATATGATCCGCATCTTCTTTACTCATAAATCTCAAAAGGTCTTCCTCCTCAATGTACCTATAGCACATGGAATAAAATGAAAGTTAGTAAAAGTTCTGCAGATTCGACATTCAAGAATTATACTATCCAACATTTCCTTACTTGCTTCCCGGTTTAGCAACATTCTTGAAAATCTGATAAGCAGCACACCTTGCTTCCCATTCACTAGTAATCTCCTTGTCTTTCTGCTCACCTCCGTACTCAAACTGGTCTAATGTATTAGAAATGGTCGAAAGCCCCGAAGTTCTTATAACATTGATCAACCCCCTCATGGCCCAAGCAGACACCTTCTCTTGATTCATCTTCTGCAGCTTATTCACATCAATTGTCTCTTGTTCTCCACCACCCTTCTCTTTACTCGTATTTCGAAAACTCAACTGCGCCGTGCTCTCTACATACCCAACCTTCTCCGCTAATTCAATCATCGGAGGACCCGATAGCGTCCGAAGAACATACTGATGGAACAGCGACTCCTGAATCCTATCAAAAAACGCGTTAACATGAAAAGACGCCGCCAAAATCTTCATCAGGGTAGTTTTCACCAGCCACACAACTGCTCCAATCAGCAGAGAAGCAATGCCCCTAGTGACATAATTCAAAATCTTCGTCGCGGTCTTGGACCGTTCCACTCCGCGATCGATTAGCAAAACCCATGTGAGCAGAACCAATGCCAACCAAATGCAGACCTGCACACTCTTCTTCAACCCATACACAAAGTACAAAACTTTCTTCTTCAACAAGAAATTCTTCTCAATCAAGAACACTAAAACATGTATAAACCACTCCGTCACCAACCGACCGGAAACGATCACCATTACCAACACACACCATTTCCAAATCTCCAGCCCCCAAACCATACAATGCTGCAATCTATGCACATTCAAGCTAGCAATCAAACCCCCCAAAATACAAACCAATGCAATCCACTCCACAACCCTAAAAACCCTAAAACCCTTAAGCGACTTCTCGACCGTCTTCGGAACCTCGTCGCTCCTGTAAATCTCCTCGTCCTCCTCCTCTCCTCCCGGCGACGCCATCAACGGCGTCTTAGGCGTAATCGGCGCACCTTTACTAGGTGAATTCCTGTGAGGCGAACGCCCAAATTGGGAGCTCTCTTCGACAACATTTGAACCAACTGGACAAGGCTCCTCCACGAACCTAGATTTCGGCTTCGAAATCGCTGACCTAGTGAGCGACCGCCGCCGCGGCATCGCCTCGGTAGGGATTTTGGGAGGCTTGTGAGGGGTCGATTTAGGGATTGGACTAGGACTAGCCTCTGGAGACGGAGACCTCAGAAACGACGACATTTGCGTCTTCGGCTTCGGAATCTCGACCTCCGATGATCCTTCTATCGCTACGACGACCTCGTCGGCGCCGTTGCGGCGGCTCTTCCCGCTCGTCGTCTCCATTAATGAATCCGAGCTCATGAAACCCTAAATCGAATAGTTAGGTCTTCGACGCAACCTTCAATGGTTCGATTTCTGCTCATATTGCGACACACAGACACAGAGAGATCATGTGAGATTGAATTATTGAAAGCAGCGATGAAGAATCCTAAACGAGGAAAGTGAAATCGAGATACGAACCTCGGGAATCGAGAAAAAAAAGTGTTCTTTATGCAGTTCTGATGGGAATGCTAATAGGACAAAAAATGGTTTGCAGAGTGAGAGAGTAGCAGGTGAGAGTAGCAGGTGAGAGGGAAAAAGTAGTATTGTGGTTTTCAAAGTTTTTTTGATGTTAAGGTCGCGTTTGGCTTGGGACGGGAAACGTTTTTTTACTTGTGTATGAGTGAAAGTGTATGCGGATTTTAAGATGAAATACCAAACGTGGCTTTCAGATTCCGCGCCATCGAATGGCCGGTATGGCGGTATGGGATAGAGCCGTTAGAGTCGTAACTCTAATTATGATCGTCTCTTCGAAAAAAATATATATATATACTTCAAGTACGATTCTCGAGGCATTTAGTGATATGGACGAGACATCGCTCGAGGAAAAATTTAAATTTCTTCAGTAATGCGGATGAGGTATCACTTATCTAAAAAATAAATTTTGAAAAAGTAGTAGGTGGACGCTTGCAAAGTCAAATAAAAAAATCAAATTAAGACAAAAAGTTGTAGCAATTTTAAAAAATAAAAGATCATGTGTAACTCAAGAACGACGCACACTTGTTGTCTTCCCTATGACACACATCGAGATATGTGCACGCACAATCAATATGAAAAACAAAGGCCACCAGCATGTGCATGTCATTGGTATGTGTCTTTGTTGGATTACAAAAGCATGTTTCTTGTAAATGAAAGTCTAACAAGAAAAATAACAAAAATAGTTTGCAAAGTGAGAGAATAGCAAGTGAGAGGGAAAAAGTACTAGTACCACTATTTTCAACAATGTTGGCGCAAAATCCATAAGTAAAGGTAGATAACGATATAAAGTTAAAGGTGTGAGTGGTGCCAATAATGAATATGATAATGAATATGATAAGCGCGATGAGACGACAATAATGTTGGGGATAAATCTACATCAACGCATCAAACACGCAGCGGAAACACTATCTATCAAAAATTCATTAATTTATCTCATCAATAATAATGTATTTACAATCGAACTACACAACATGGTGCACAAAAGACACCACAGGTGCACACTTAAAACACACACAAAACTAACCTACTATGTCCTTTATATATTACACAAACTCTTAATCTCTCTTAAACTCTAACTCACAATTCCACTCAAACATAAATACTTCAAAAACAATCAAATCCTACTAAAACTCAAACTTACTAATTAAATACAAACTAAAGTACTAACTCCTAATTAAATTAGGACATGGAGTTTGAGCCAAAAACCCAACAATCTCCACCTTGGCGAAAAAACCTGTGACGGCCCCAACTACAAATAAGGGCATCGCTCGGCCTAATCCCTTAATTAAGCCTTAATTTCCCCTATAGGACCTAACAAGGAACTAGTTAGCCTTAGTTAAACACCTACCATTTATGATACCACCTACAGTTAACAAACTAGTTATACTGACTAACCTATTGTTGTCTATAAATCAGAGTCCAGTTAATTTTTTTTTCTAACAAGTTATTCAGCGGAAGTCTTACTAGTGGACATTAGATCCTAAGGCCTAACCTATTGTGGAAAAACCAAAAATAGTGATCACATGCATATATAAACAAAAGTGGTGATATATATAACATGTGTCAGTCGATGTTCCTATCACTCAACCCAAAAGGCAAAAATAGCATGTACATAAAAATGTAAGACAAAAGAATACAAAACGTACAAAAGTATGTCGTAGCAGTCCTTCACTGGCTCATAGGCAGTCACCAATATTCTCTTTGTCCTGGTCTCTGCTACTGATCGATTCGCACCCACCGTCACAAACTAGACGGTGAGTACATGAAATTATTTAAGTAATACTGAAAGACATCGATCCACATTCCCAAATAGGCAACAAGTATCAAATGACATAATTTAAATAGAAATTATGTTGAAAGAAACATCATGCAAAGAGATACTTGAGTTAACCAAATATGAAACTGACTCAATGCTAAATAGTAATGGATTAGGGTCGGTAGGCCGTGATCTTCATCACATCAGTCTTTCCACTACAATTTGAGCTCTGCTCCATAGCATTTCATTACAAATTGAGCTCTGTATCATAATGTCAAAAGGTTGTACTTACGATTACGCTTTTTCTATTCCAAGTGAATTAGTCGTCACCGGAATGTATACTTGCTAACATACCCGAGTTTTAAAACTCGTCATGTTCACCCAAGTTATTCTTGCGCCAACAAACCCTGAGGTCCAGTTACCCCGTTCGAGGCACGTTACCCCGTGTGTCATGCAAGGTAGTGGAGAAATTCTCTAACATCCCCGCAAGTCTAGTGACCCTCATATGAAAGCTGAATTTCTATCATCAAATGAGCCTAACCACAAAAACCGCTTTCATTTTCAATAATGACTCCGTAATAGAATCCAAGAAATGTAACTGCATACTAATGCACAAAGGATTAAAGTCAAAACAAAACAACTAACATCATAGCATGCTATATCACTGACTTTCATACACAACAATCAATATGACAAAATAGAGGAATTAGAATAAATGATATACACAACAGAATACGCTATGAGCAACATCATCAAATGAGCACTGAACGAGTCATAACATATAGATGTCAAAGGCAATTCAGTTCGAATAACCGAGAATAAATAAATAAATGGAATGAAATGTAAATAAATGTCTCAATCAGTTTACTTACATACACACAGCAATTCCGAAGCTATCCGGCCCTCGTCGCGTCGATGTACGCACCCAATACCCCGTACTAGCTCGTTTACGGTCCTAACATTTGACAAGTTATCAATTTAGATTCAAGATTACTTATTTAAAGTTTCTAAATTGGTCGAAATCGAATTCGATACCAATTTGCCAATTTCGCGCTTTTCGAGGTAAAAACCCCGTAAAAGTTGCGTCCGAAATTTCAAAATTTGTATTTTTCATAGAAATTTATCAATTTATATTTATTTTGTCGAAATATAATTTTTCGAAATTTTTTCTATTTTTTATGGAATTTTCCTGAATTTTTTTCTATTTCATGTAATGTATTTTATTAAATATAAGTTTAATTTAATTTAATAAATAAATATATATTATTTTATTATTTTTTTATTGGGGCGGGTCCGGGTCAACCTGACCCGATCCTCCTCGAGTCAGGGTCGGCCCGACCTGGCCCGGTCCACATGGGCCCGGGTCGGCCCGACTCGACACACATGGGTAGCCCGACCCGACTACCCATCAGCTTCTTCCTCACCAGAGCATTCGTGCTCTGGTTTTTTTTTTTTTTCCTTAAGGCGTTGGGACGTTGGGGCTGGCTCCCAACCCCAAACCAACTGAAGTTGATGGCAGGGAAGACACCCCTGCCATCTTTTTCCTCACGCCTCTCGGTCATGGAGGCCGAGCCTTCCATGGCCGAACCTCCATGGCGGCCAACAACAACAACAACGCGAAATTAACTCACCTTACGTCAACATCGAGCTCGGTCTCTCTCTCAGTCTCTTTCTCTCTTTCTTCTTCTTTCGGTTTCTTCCCTTTCTTTCTCCGCGTTTTTTTTTCTCTGTTGTTTTTGTTTTCCACCGACTTTGAGAGCAAAGAGGATAAGACATTTAGTGTCCTCGAGATTCGTGCAACACGAATCTCGAGGTAACCCAGTCCTTATCCTCTATTCCACCGCCTTATATTATTACTCGAGTCTCGCGAAATGTGTATCTCGAGGCAAATCCAACGCATATTGTTTTTTTTGATAAACTATAAGCTCTTTATATATATTGATGTGGCTACATTACAACCACTAATTTATATTAATTTTGTTTTCCTTTTTCATTTTATGCAATAAAATTGAACTAGTTACACTTACCCCACGAGCTGCTGCCTCGGGCCCACGTCGACACGTGACTCGAGGCGTGTCCCCGCTCGTCTCGGTATCTGCATACACGTAAATGATTTAGTAGTCTACACAAATACAGTACACTAGGCATACAACACACAAATATAACATTTACCTTGGCCAACGTGCCTCGGTAGTGACACGTATCTCGCTGCGGGTCCCACGTCACGGGTCATTTGGCCCTGATTAACGAATTAAACGTGTATTAATTATTGGGCCGTGACAAAACTCCACCAAACACACAATCCAATCGAACATAATCGTTGCGAACAACCACGTTTAAACATCCAATCAATCGCTAGCATTAACACATCCAATCATGTGCGCACAAACACCCAATCAACGAAGGATCACAAACGAATAAAAGAAACCCGAAAGACTTATGTAATGCTTCCATTCGATATCGCTCCACCACACATAGTCAACCCGTTCTTCTGGTTACATACACTCACTCAACTTGATCCTCCACACAAACATCCATCCAGCTCGTGCAATCAATCACCTAAAACTTGATCAACCTTCGACCACTCAGTTGCGCAACAACATACACAATCACACTAACTTGGTTGACTAAACATACAACGTACGCACACAACCGCGCGCGCGTGCGCACAAACTACTCCACCCAAACAAGCATCTTCTTCAATCATACTAACAATCGTACTCGATCACCATATAGATCGTGTCCCACATCATTCTTTAGTCAAAGGGATAAACCTCACATCAAACAACTTCAGTTGATGGGTTGAAAGCCACTTCGCTACACAACTTCCACCTTCCTTGAGAAATCGATCCATTCCAACTGTTACTTTGGTGATAAGCAATGACTTGCGATTTTGACTTTGCAAGAACGCCCGAATAGCATCACTCTTATGGATATTGTTGGCGACCTTCTCAATGACAACCACACATTCCAAATACGTCGCATCAAGTCCAAGCTCCAATCAATCATCAACTTATTGTAGACGAGCTCTTTGTCGATCCCGATCACGAATTCATACTCAATCTCAAAATCAAACTTTGCAGTCGTCATCAATTTATGATTACATAAAGTTTTCGAACTCACGAACAACCACAAGCACTAATATGAATTTCGATTCATATCTTCTCATCTCATCAGTTCTCATATTTTATGAATTCACTAAAAGACAAAAAAAAATTGTCTTGTAATAAAACATGAGATTCAAAACAACTTTACCTCAATTGTTTTACCAATCTAAAGGATGATAATGTAGATGCATCGATTAAAGATTCACTAAATCGTGCCAGCAGTCAACACCAATCAATACAGACACGATTTAAGTCACTCTACCGATATTCAAACAAACAGGTACACGAACGCCACGCCGAAAACAATTTATCGACGTCCTCTCACAAACTTCGAACCCACCAATCTTTCGATCATACCAATCAACCCATCTTTGATTGATTTCCACAATCACGCGATCACATATGAACTCCATTATCTCCACTCGCTCTGATACCACTTGTTAGGAATTCACGCACACACACACATACAATGAAAGCAATCACACACTAACACTCAAACACTCAAACTTCATTTACTTAGTAAAACTTGTATTAACCTTGTGTACGTGACACAATAACCTTGGGTTCTTTATATAGATACCCACTAACCATACTTGTAATCCAACTAGAACACTAAAACATTATCCAAAAATAACTCTAAATCCTAATTCGACTCAACTAACAAACATTAATCCTATTTTGACTCAAACAATTAACTTAATAATTAAACACAAACTAAAATACTAACTCCTAATTAATTAGGACACGGAGTTTGAGCCAAAAACCCAACAAACAACAACAACAGCATGGATCAAACTCTTCTATTACGATCAATTTTGGCAATTGACGATGTGCTTTGCAAATCATTTAAATCCCTCATAATTAATGTGTCACCCTAAGTTACTTTCGGCCTACCTCTACCTTGTTGAGTTTCTCAAATTCTTATTGAGTTGAGTTTTCTAGTAGTGGACAATGTTTGAAAATTCGACAAACTTCTACCGAAGTTATGTAACGGCCCTAAAAATCTAACTCGTGTCACGTGTCATTTTAGGGTCGTATGTGGGACCCACTTGCCAGAATACGTATGTTCAAATCTATAGTGGAGACACCGGGAATGTTCAATTTAAGTTTTTAATGCTAATTGTTGAGAAACGTATACGCGGAGTATTCGGGGAGCCGAAACACGGACGGGGATGCGCCTTGAGTCGCGTGCCAACGTGGGACCGAGATAGTCGTTTTATGTGGTTTTAATGTGTACATTGGATGCGCATCGGGATGCGTGTGACGCGAGTGTCGAGAACGTGAAATGAGGTGGTAGTGATGTATATATTTATGGTGCTTCGAGATGCGCACTGCACAAATTTTTAGGAAAACATTGAATAAATATGTTTTTGATGTGCCTAGAGTTTCGCTCCGCACGAATCTCGAGGACACATTTGATTTGAAAAACAAAAAGATAGAGATTTGGATAAGAGAGAGAGGAGAGGAGAGAGAGAAAAGAAAAGGAAAGAGAGAGAAAAGAGATCTAAATAGATGAGAGAAATGGAGAGAGTGAGAGATCGGAGAAGAAAGGGAGGGACGGCGGAGAGAGGAGGCGGACCGACGACGCGGAAGGACGGCGACGGAGCTCCGGCTCACGGCGGCAACTCCAACGGCGGCACGACGGACGGCCGCGACGGTCGCAGAGTGACGCGACTGCGCGGCGGCAGGCGAGGAGATGCAGCGGCGCGACGACACCTGGCTGCATCATGGACGGCGGCTGGCGCGGTGGCAGCGATGGCGTGGACGATCGGCCAGCGAGCAGCGGCGGACAACCAGCGACGCGAGCAGCGGCTGCGAGCGTAGGCGGCGATTTCGGCGGCGGCGACGGACGACAACAAGCCAATGGTCATGCGCAATGGCGGCCGCCATGGCGAGAGAGATGGACATCACGGCTGGTTGGACGGCGGAGCAGGCGGCGCCGGCGAGGACAAAGCGGCGCCGGCGAGTGGCAGGCGGCGCGACGACGGTGGTGCCGGCGAATGCGGTGACGATGGTGGCGCGGTGAACGACGCGATGGCGTTGTTGGACCGATCGCTCCTCGACGAGGGGTGCGACTCGACGAATGTCGACGACGCGATGGAGGTGAGGTGTATTTCACCTAATTTTAATTGCGATTTGCATGATTTAAGTAACTTAAATGGTATAAATGGACACCAGGGACTTAGGATATAGTCAGGTGTCGGGTGCGCATATCGATATGCGAGCGAGTCGTTTTTGAGGTACGTAAGATTTCATCTGAAAGTCACTGATGGTTTACTTTTCCATCGTTCATTTCCTATTCCTTGTTATTGTACTATATTCCGTGATACATTTGAGTTGGTGGTCGAGTTACTCCCACCTGATATTCGTTGTGTACTTATGGCACACTATGTCTGTAGCACGTGTGATCAGGCATTCGGCGAATTGCAACCCGAGTTGCAAGGGTGCACGTGTCGGGCAAGCCCATGCGAGGAACCAGGTGAAAGGAAGTGGGGGCACCCACCGAAAGGATCCTGGGGTTCGAAGTACAATTTAGTCTCGACGGGGCGAGTACACACTTTGTTTCTCTCGTGTTATTTATTCATGTGATTATCTTAGACAAGCTTGTATGTTTAGTTTCCGCATGATTATTTGACATGTTTATTGGTATATGTTTATTTTCTTATAAATGCTCTATGTACTTCGTTGAGTCTTACTCGATCGTACTCCATCTTGCTTTTTGTGATGGTCGAGTGCGCAGATCCTAGTGCTAGTAGGGCAAGGGGATTTTGGGCGACTTTATCTCGATCGCTCATGGCCGAGGACCTACTAAGACGCTACGATTTTGATATTTTGCTTTACTTTTGGGTATTGGGAGACTTGATAGACATTGTACTTGTATATATTACTCGCTTAGTATTGTCGTCATATACGAGTACTTTCCCCGGGTTTTCCACAATAGGTGTTGCTCTTAAAATGATGCTTTATACGATGATAAATTTAATGGTTTTACTTGCTTTAAATTAAGACTTACGTTGTTGTTTTTAATGCTATAAAAAATAATCTAACTGATCAACGAAATGAGTTTAACACGCATAATGAGTAGTAATGATGTAACAAAGGACGTTAGTGGCGCGTGGGACCCAGTGGGTCGATGATCTGACAGGACCGTGGGGCCGCGCCTCCCTACGTGGCGACCTCGGTTTTTGGGGCCGCCACAGGTGGTATCAGGCGACTTCTATCTCTCTCTCTCTCTTCTTTCACTCTCTCTATCTCCTTATCTTATATATATATATATATTTATTATTCTTATATATATATACATATATGTACATTTTTTTTATTACTTCTTGATTAAGTAAACCATTTTGTCTTCGATTTGCTTCCAAATTAAACCCTGAAAAATATCTCATTTTCGCCACAGATTGACGAAGATGCCCTTGCAGTACTAAATACGGAAACACCGCGTCTAAACCTTAACTTTACCATATTTTGCGTCGATTTCGATCCGGATCACGAGGAGTGGGTCCCACATACGACCCTAAAATGACGAGTGGCACGAGTCGAATTTTCGGGCCGTTACACGAGTAAAATTCACATTATCATCGACTGACCTACACCAGAGTGCGTGATAGACATCCGGAGCTTTTTAGGATTGACAAGATATTATCGACGTTTTATACATGACTTCTCCAAAATTTCACACTGATGATCAAATTGACCAAGAAGGATATGATTTTTTTTTTTTTGGTCCGTTGAATGCGAGGTGGCATTCACAGAGTTGAAGAAGAAGTTGACTTGCACCGTTATTAGTGTTGTCGAGTCGACTAAGAGTTGATCGTTCATACGAGATGCTTGTGGCACCGGATTGGGATGCGCATCGATGCGGGAGACAGAGTGATAGCTTATTTATCGCGTTAGTTGAAGACTCATGAGAGGACCTGGATGACAGTGAGATAATAGTTTGCCTTCGATGACCTACGAGTTTTGTTTACTCGAGGCGAATAAATCAGCTATGAGTTTGTCCGAGGTTCCGATGCCGTGAGGCACATATTTACAGACAATGAGAGTACCGACAATATCCATTCCGCGCGTGTTGGAGTGTCGGAGAGCTGATGTGATGTATCAGAGGTTCAAGGACATGACACAGAGTCTAGAAAAGGAAATTGGCGTCGAGATACATAGGACCGTTCGTAGTCGCAACGAGTTGACAAAGGTGTGGCTTGCGATTTGGACTTGCCAGAAGAGTTAGTTGGGGTTCATCCGACATTTTCACATTTCAATGTTGAGACTCGCTTGGTCAGGGCCGAGATTGACGATTGAGTTGGGACTGGTGAAGATACCGCCTGACGTGACCTATGAGGAGAGACCGATAGAGATTGTAGATCGTCGAGTACAGATTCTCTGGAACAAGGAACTCGCGAAGGTACTAGTTCGTTGGCAGCATCATAGGATGGAGAGACTCACCTGGGAGCTCGAGTCGACGATAAGGACACGTTACCCTCAGCTATTCTCTGGTATGGGATTTAGGTTACAATTAAATTTTGGGACGAAATTTCTTTTAGTTGGGAAGACTGTAACGACCCTAAAAATCTAACTCGTGCCACGAGTCATTTTAGGGTCGTATGTGTGACCCACTTGCCGGAATACGTATGTCTAAATCTGTAGTGGAGACACCGGGAATGTTCAATTTAAGATTTTAATGCTAATTGTTGAGAAACGTATACGCGGAGTATTCGGGGAGCCGAAACACGAACGGGGATGCGCATCGAGTTGCGTGCCAACGTGGGACCGAGATAGTCGCTTTTATGTGGTTTTAATGTGTACATTGGATGCGCATCGGGATGCGTGTGACGCGAGTGTCGAGAACGTGAAATGAGGTGGTAGTGATGTATATATTTATGGTGCTTCGAGATGCGCGCTGCACAAATTTTTAGGAAAACATTGAATAAATATGTTTTTGATGTGCCTAGAGTTTCGCTCCGCACGAATCTCGAGGACACATTTGATTTGAAAAACAAAAAGAGAGAGATTTTTATAAGAGAGAGAGGAGAGGAGAGAGAGAAAAGAAAAGGAAAGAGAGAGAAATGGAGAGAGTGAGAGATCGGAGAAGAAAGGGAGGGACGGCGGAGAGAGGTGTCGGACTGGCGACGCGGAAGGACGGCGACGGAGCTCCGGCTCACGGCGGCAACTCCAACGGCGGCACGGACGGCCCCGACGGCCGCGACGGCCGCGTAGTGACGCGACTACGCGGTGGTGGGTGACGCCCGCGCGGTGGCAGCGGCGAGGAGATGCAGCGGCGCGGCGACACCGGCACCGCTAACGGCGGCTGCGCGGCGGCAGCTCAGTGGCGTGGACGATCGGCCAGCGAGCAGCGGCGGCGGACGGCCAGCGACGCGAGCAGCGGCTGCGAGCAGGGCGGCGATTCCGGCGGCGACGACGGACGACAGCAGCAGCGGGTCGCATCAGCGGCGGCCGCCGGCGAGGAGATGGACAACAGCGGCTGGTTGGACGGCGGAGTAGGCGGCGCCGGCGAGTGGCAGCAGTAACTCGACGGTGGTGCCGGCAGCGGCGCGGTGACGACGGTGGCGCAGTGAACGACGCGATGGCGTTGTTGGACCGATCGCTCCTCGACGAGGGGTGCGAATCGACGAATGTCGACGACGCGACGGAGGTGAGGTGTATTTCACCTAATTTTAATTGCGATTTGCATGATTTAAGTAACTTAAATGGTACAAATGGACACCATGGACTTATGATGCTATAGTCAAGTATCGGGTGCGCATATCGAGATGCGAGCGAGTCGTTTTTGAGGTACGTAAGATTTCATCTGAAAGTCACTGATGGTTTACTTTTCCATCGTTGATTTCCTATTCCTTGTTATTGTACTCTATTCCGTGATACATTTGGGTTGGTGGTCGAGTTACTCCCACCTGATATTCGTTGTGTACTTATGGCACGCTATGCTGTAGCACGTGTGATCGTATTATTCGGTGAATTGCAACCCGAGTTGCAAGGGTGTACGTGTCGGCAAG
Source organism: Stephania cephalantha (assembly GCA_039657325.1). Taxonomy (NCBI): domain Eukaryota; kingdom Viridiplantae; phylum Streptophyta; class Magnoliopsida; order Ranunculales; family Menispermaceae; genus Stephania; species Stephania cephalantha. The sequence goes on along the minus strand of CM077569.1, from coordinate 52,923,587 downwards.
CCCGCGAGGAACCAGTGAAAGGAAGTGGGGGCACCCACCGAAAGGATCTGGGGGTTCAAGTACGCTTTAGTCGACGGACGAGTACACACTTTGTTTCTCTCGTGTTATTTATTCATGTGATTATCTTAGCACAGTTGTATGTTTAGTTTCCGCATGATTATTTGACATGTTTATTGGTATCTGTTTATTTTCTTATAAATGCTCGGTGTACTTCGTTGGAATCTTACTAACTGTACTCTCCATCTTGCTTTTTGTGATGGTCGAGTGCAGATCCTAGTGCTAGTAGGGGCAAGGGGATTTTGGGCGACTTTATCTGGATGGCCTCGGTCGAGGACCTACTAGTACGTGCGATTTTGATATTTTGCTTTACTTTTGGGTATTGGGAGACTTGATAGACATTGTACTTGTATATATTACTGCTTAGTATTGTCGTCTATATACAGAGTACTTTCCCCGGGTTTTCCACAATAGGTGTTGCTCTTAAAATGATGCTTTATACGATGATAAATTTAATGGTTTTACTTGCTTTAAATTAAGACTTCCGCTGTTGTTTTTAATTTTATAAAAAATAATCTAACTGATCAACGAAATGAGTTTAACACGCATAATGAGTAGTAATGATGTAACAAAGGACGTTAGTGGCGCGTGGGACCCAGTGGGTCAATGATCTGACAGGACCGCGGGGTCGCGCCTCCCCACGTGGCGACGGGAAGTGGGGGCGCCCACCGAAAGGATCCTGGGGTCTCGAAGTTCGATTTAGTTTAGTACGGCCGGACGAGTACACACTTTGTTTCTCTCGTGTTATTTATTCATGTGATGATCTTAACACGCTTGTCTCTGTTTAGTTTCCGCATGATTATTTGACATGTTTATTGGTATCTGTTTATTTTCTTATAAATGCTCGGTGTACTTCGTTGGAATCTTACTAACTGTACTCTTCATCTTGCTTTTTGTGATGGTCGAGTGTAGATCCTAGTGCTAGTAGGGGCAAGGGGATTTTGGGCGACTTTATCTGACTGCCCGCGGTCGAGGACCTACTAGTATGTGCGATTTTGATATTTTGCTTTACTTTCGGGTATTGAGAGACTGGATAGACACTGTACTTGTATATATTACTGCTTAGTATTGTCGTCTATATACATAGTACTTTCCCCGGGTTTTCCACAATAGGTACTGCTCTTAAAATGATGCTTTATACGATGATAAATTTAATGGTTTTACTTGCTTTAAATTAAGACTTCCGCTATAAAAATGATCTAACTGATCAACGAAATGAGTTTAACACGCATAATGAGTAGTAATGATGTAACAAAGGACGTTAGTGGCGCGTGGGACCCAGTGGGTCAATGATCTGACAGAACCGCGGGCCGCGCCTCTCCATGTGGCGACCTCGGGTTTTGGGCCCCCACAAGTTACTTTGCCGAACTTCGGTAGACGTTTGTCGATAATGAAAGTGGGAAAGTGAAATAATGTGGTGATGTAAAACTTGCAAAGTTTTATTTGAAACTTCGACGTTTCGCAAACTTTAATCAATTTTGATGTTTTATCGAAACCATTAAAAAGATAAAATATGCAAGAATTCGAAGAAATCAACGAAGTTTTTTAGGAAGTTACCGAAGTTTTTGGGGAAGTTATCGAAGTTACCCCGAAATAAAATTAAATTTGAAAATCAACGTCTTTTCACATCAAGTAGCAAATAAGGTCAAAATTTATCAAATAAAACAATATAAAAACAAATATTTAATGCCGCGTGTGTTGGGAATTAAGCGTTTATTGCAAAATAATTATTTTAAACAATTGCATCGCGATTGTTATGCATTATCGTTGTATGATTAAATATATTTTTAAAATTTAAAGACAAATTTGAATTTTCTAACATTTTAAATGAAATTTCATAAACTACCATACATCGACGATTTTTTATAAAATTTCTCACGCCGAAGTTAACTTCCTTAAATTATTTTCAAATTTTAAGTAAAGCTTAAGGTTAAATCGAAGCTTCGAACCTTGATAGGGGATTGTAAGCTATTCTCATAGATGTCAAATCATTACAACCGCCCTTCCTCTGATCTTTGTATCAATTAATACTGCTACTTTTCTTTTAATGTGTCTATTTCTCCTCTAGTTTTCAAGTGGGAACTAATCAGCGATCTAATTTGAAATTCAATAATTATAATTATAATTATAATTAAGAAGTGCTTCGCCGTGTTTCGAAGGAGGGCAGCTTATTCAAAACAAATCCTAAACTATTGAAGACCATCTACATAATCATGGTTTTCATAAAACATCTCTTCACTTGAACTTTTACTCGTTAGTAGCAATTGTCCGTGTAATCCACTCACAAACAATTAATAAAGAAAAATGTTATTGTTACCAATGCAGGACACATACATGCATACACGTACTCGTGCATGTTCCTTAATTTTCGTCGAGATTGTGTGTAGACATGTTGAGGCACATTGAAGGGACCGTATATGTATGTAACAATAGCAAGGTCCACATACTTTGTGAAAAATGTAATTTTTTTTTTTTTGATTAAGAAAAATTTCATTAATCATTCATGGCTCAATACCAGACAAGACATTGAATCAAATACATTGATTCACTAATCTTATTTGTTCAAACAAAATAATTTCGTTGTAAATATGAAATTTAAACAATTTGACAATCATAAACTGCTCTCTACAACATTGAAACTCATGATAATACGCAAAACTATTTAAAACTACAAAACGAATAACAAAACTTACAAACAATGAGAAGACAAATCAAAGACTTTCAACTAAAGAAGAAAACTAAAAATAAAATAAAACTAAATATAAGATCAATCCAGCGCAACCAAAATCTACGAAACACTGTGGATGAAAATGCACCGCAATAGGGATGGATCAATCTCCATAAATCTGATTAGATTGGTTGGTTATTGTATGAACAAAATGCGAAAAGAATTTGATTGGAACCATCGCCGACCGAATATGAGGATCGGCGATGGTTCAAAAACAAAAATCACAAAAGACAATAAAAAACAAAACTAAACATGCCGCGAGGCCTCGAAGTACCTAATTCATATAATAGTGTTATATACTTGAACTAAATGAGAAAAAGAAAAAAATAGAAGAAAAATAAAAAACTTATTAGAAGACACAAACATCTCTTAAAACCTGCATTATATGCACATAAACAATTTAAGTGTATTTTTTGAGGCTTATTTTATTTCGAAAGGTGGTGTCGTAATCCACTTTGAGCATCGAATTAGTTTGTTGCCTAGCAATACATTAAGGGGGGTGTATTCAATTGAGATTTTAATAGACTTTTAGTTATTTTTATTGACTAAAAAAGTTTAGGGGTATTCAATTAAAACTTTTAGAGAGTCTTAAAAGTAAGGTGTATTCAATGTAAACTTTTATAGACTTTTAAAAAGTCTCTAAAAGTTTTGGGATATTCAATTTAAACTTTTAGAGAGTTCATAAAAGTAAGGTGTATTCAATTTTTTGTGACTTTTGTAGATTGGTTACAAATCTTGACTTTTGTAGACTTTTTGTATAAAAATACACATAAAAAAGTTTTCAACTTCTCCTCACCTCAACCCATAAACTTTTAGAGACTTCTAATTTTTGTTTGTTACATTTTTCAATAAGAACTTCATTGTTCACAAGAGGTCTTTTCTTATCAATTGTTTTTTATCAACTTCTACAATCACTCCACAACTCTTGGATTTCATTGCTCACTCATTATACTATAATGTCTATGTTGATGAAAATGGATTGATGTCATTATTAACAAAATCTCATTCTTGCATCACTATACATTTTTGATAGTTTTTTTTTGATAAAGAAGTTTCGTTTATTTAGTGTATTATTATAATCTCAAAAAGTGTAGTATTATTATTTTTGAAGAAAATAATTGTATAATTTTTTTAAAATGTAAGAAGTGCATTTTTTAGAATTTAAACTATCATTATTAAGGAAAAAATATACTTTTTTGCTTAAGTCAAAAAAAAAAATAAAGTGCAAAATTTTACACTAATATTTCTAATGATCTTTTATCAAAAAAGAAAAAATATTTTCAATGATCTTACTTGATTATTTTCTACCACTAAATGATGATTTATTTACCTATTTATTATGTTGATATTTATTTACTTATTTGTTATGCTACTACCTTGAGAGTAATTCATTAATATGTCTATATATTTTTTTTTTACTAAAATACAAAAATACTTTAAAAAAAAATAGTAATAGTTCTTAAGAAAAAAATATAACTATTTATTTTTTATAATAAAGTGTAAAATATTTGTTTCATTTTAAAAATCACAATAATCTATTAGTATCATCAAAATCATGTTTAAGAAGTTCACAAAAGTCACTAAAAATCTTAAATGTTGATAAAAGTCATCATAATGAAATCTACATAAAAGTTTATCAAAGTCTTTAAAAATCTACCAAAGTCTTAAAACTTCATAAAAGTCATTCACTTATAAAAGTAACCAAAAGTCTATTAAAATCTCAATTGAATACACCCCTGTAAGAGATGTGTGCGTGTGCGATGCGAGATGCATCACGCGGCAATTGAATGAGTCGATACCAAAAGTCATAGTTCAAAATGGGTTACTTAATATTTTTTTTATTTAAAAAATTTCGCCAAGCAACTCTTTTTTTTTCTTTTTTCTTGTTTTTTTTTTTATTTTTTGTCAAATGCCAAGCAGCTCTCTTACGATGGATATGCATTAATCAAAAAGGCCAAAAAAATCATACAAAAAAATTTGAGGGCCGCTAAGGGCACCCCACCTTTTCATGAAGGCACCCAAATTATTTGTAAAAATTCCAAAGAAAACTGGAAAATACCATTTTGCCTCGTATATATAATGATTCAAACCCCACAAATCATTTTGACAAAGAAAAATGGCACCCCACCACCAAGCTTGAACCACAAAGCCACATTGCGTTTGGCGAGCGTTTATCGATTCTTGCATGATTGACATCATCCGACAAATGATGTAACAATGTTTGACAACCATATGATGGTTTCTTAGAACCGTTTAGTTTGGTAAAACCGTGAAAATGATGATTTGTTTGTCAACGTAGGTTTGGTAATTTCCTCAAATCCGAACTTGTTTCCACTATATAATGGAGGATTGTACCGCTACTTGCAAAGAGAGGTTGAACTCGAGGTAATTTTGCGAATTTATCAGTGTTTTTTATGAGGTTATCCGAAGTTTCGTCGATGTGCGCGATTGTTTCGCCTCGCAGACCGAGATATATTGAAATGTCTCTGGCCATAGAGGACCGAGCCTACTCTAACCCTCTCGCCAAAGCTGTACAACCGAGAGTAGGAGAAAATTCTCTATTGTACACCACCGACGCCACATTACCTATCACTAATTGTAGCTTTCGTCATGTCTCGCCGAGATAATCGAAGTATTCTCGCCATGCGTAATCGAGACACCGTGAACTCTTCCGCCTTCGTGGCCGAGACCGCGAGTTCCCAAAAATTTAGCTTCGTCTCGCCATGCTTCGCCGAGACAAGCTTAACACGCCTCTGGGCCCGTGTGGCCGAGAACCGCGATTTCCCAATTTTTTTACAATTCTACAAACCGCCACACACACATTACAACTACTCTACCAAATGTAACTTAATTCGACGATCTTCAACCGAGCCCTAATTTGGAGACGAAATCGCTCACACACCGACCCTACAAAATGCGTAAAACTCGAACAACGAAGGAGAAACACACGGCGAGGGACTGAGAACACGATTTCGGGATTCCTCTCACCGGCCTAAAACAAATGGATTCTTCCACAAGGAGTTCTAAGAAGGTGCGGGGGGGGGGGTGCTCATGGGGGTGCTCACGGGGGTCGGCACGAGGGTGGTGGGGTGCAGATGGATTTCCACGAGGGTAGTAGTTTAGGTATTTCGGGTCTAATTTTTGGGTGCTCTGTAAATCGGTTTGTGCCCACATTAACTCGGGTGCCTTCATTAAATGATGACATGTGCCCTGCAGCGGCCATAAAAATTTAGAGGGCCGCTAAGGCACCCCACCGCTTTCATGAAGGCACCCAAGCACGTGGGCACTAACCAATTTACCCGGGGCACCAAAAATTAGACCCGAAATACCCAAAATACCCCTCTAACCAATTTACCCGGGGCACCAAAAACCCCTCCCGCAAAACAGAGGCACCCCACCACCGTCCTCTTACTTGACTTTCTCCATTTCTCGTCAACGAACCACCTAGCAATCCCGAATCTAAGTTGTATTCGTTCCTCTATGTCTCTCTCCTCTCTCGTGTAGACGTTTTTCGAGTTTGAAGACTCGAGTTTTGGTCGATTTCATATCCAAATTAGGGCTCTGGTTCAAGTTTTTCGTTCACACATCGATAAAGTGTTGAAATCGATCATTCGAATGTGCGTTGGTAGTCTAATTAAGTTGCATTTGATAGAGTAGTTGTTATGTTTGTGTGGCGGTGCATTCAATGGTTCATTTATCAAGGGCGTTCGTGGTTCTCGCCACACAAAGCCGTAGATTTTGTTTACGCCTCGCCAAGCATGACCGAGAATGTAAAATAGCTCTCTGTTGTCCATAACCGAGACTTTTATTGTCGTTCTCTGGCCACCACTTCACCGTAGTAAGTCGAAGTGTATAGTTTATGTCCCGTTTGGTGATGTCCAACCGAGAATGTAGAATAGCTCTTGGTTGTCCATTACCGAGATCGTTATTCGCCTTCCTGGGGAAGGTGACCGAGACGCGTGCATAACTCTGCTCGCGAGGCCGAATCAATCGCGTCCGTGAAAAAAACATCTCGAAAATTTGAGAAACCCTACGTTGACAAAAAACAGCTTCCTTCAAACCATCATATGGTTATCAAACATTGTTACATCGTCGTTTGATGATGTCAATCTGCAAGAATCGATAAACTGGCTTAAAAACGCAATGTCGTTTTAGGTTCAAGCTTGGTGGTGGGGTGCCCCATTTTTTCTCACAAAATGGTTTGTAGGGTTTGAATCAATATATATACAGGGGCAAAATGGTCTTTTCCATTTTCGCTGAAATTTTTACAAAAAAATTGGGTGCCTTCATGAAACGGTGGGGTGCCCTTATCTCTCTCTCTCTCTCTCTCATTCTGTTTTCTTGCTCGAGAAGTTGATCCGTCGCTCTCCAACGAATTCCACTTCGCAATCCCTCTCAAAATCGCACCCTCTCGGACTCATTTGAGCGGTCTCTTTCGATCGATCGATCGACTGGTTTCTCAAACTCGTCGGTTTTCGCGCGCCAACTACGACGCTCTTCGTCTGTTCTTGGTTTCTCAATCCGTGGTTCTGGTTTCGGTTTTCGATCGGCGGCTAATGCGGGAAGTTTGGGTTGAATCGGTGATTCCTTGATCGCTCGAGTGGTGAGTTCAAGAAAGTTTGCATTTTGTGAAAGTTTTGGTGTTTTAGGTTTTGATTTCACTATCGTTGGTATGATTTGAGTGGTTTTTATTTGAAGCATTTGATGGTTGATTTCCTTTATTTTTTCTGGTTTCAGTTTGAGCTCGTATGGTGGATTGTCTATGGAACCGCTGGCCTTAGCAGAGGCTGAACAGCTGGTGGAAAGACCTTTGGATGCTAACAATGGCTCCGCCGCGCCATCTTCGCCTAAACACATTGCTAACCCTGTTGTTTATCAACTCGTTCGGGTAAGTGCCTAATCTTGTTGTTTTTGATCTTACGGATTATGAATGAAGCATTTGATGTTTAATTACTCAAAGTGTTGAATAAAGGTCCTATCTTCCGTTTGTTGGAAAGAAAAGAACTGTTGCTTTAGTCTCAATTTGTTCGTGTAAATGTCTAATCTATTAGACTTAGAAGAAGCCATCTCTATTGAGAAAATCAACAATCAGACTGGAATTGTGTAGGTCTTGCAAACACGATTACAATTCAAAAAAAAGGAACCTAATTTGTCGTGCAAGGTGAATTTAAGATCATCAAATCAATTTCTGCCATCAATTTGAAGCTGTTGAGCTCATCAATAGCACGCCTGAGATTGGTAGGGATGACGCTCTAGTAGAAGAGATTAAGAAGCTGTTGGCAACAGCAGAGGAAGCTTCAGTCACCTATACCTACCGTGAAACCAACTTTTGTGCAGATGTCCTTGCCAAAGACGCACTGGGATCACATGAGGGGTTGAAAATTTTCTATTCACCTCCATCTAGTATAGATTTGTTACTAGAACATGAAGCCTTGAATAGAAATTAAGTCTATATGTAATTGTCGTTCTATTGAACAGCCTTTTTCTACCAAAAAATAAAATAAAATGACGGTAATTAATCAAGACTATGCATCCTCCTGATCTTAGAGAATGCTTAGAGTAAAGGGCCTTCGTTTTGCACTATAGGACAAAAATACTACAAAATTGGTAAAATTTAAACAAAACATTGAATTTGTCTACTGCACAAACTTCAACTTATAAGTCTTGATTCCGGCTTTAAATGAATCTTGAAGTTATTTTTACAAAAGTACAAACTAATGCTTAGCCATCAGTGAAACTTAAACTTCTTTCCTCTGTTGGTTTACAATGAATCGGGAAATTATCTTACGATACCTAGACAGAAAAAAGAACTAGCTTGAACTTTCAAGCTTGAACTTTCAAGTTTGAATATTTTAGGTTTAACTTTTTAAATCTATTGTATTAACTATTAATGTATTATGTATGTTTGGATTTTTACTGTTTGTTAGTTACTTGTGTTAGGCTGTAAGTGTGTAGTGTCAGTTGCCTAACAATTGATTGTTGCAAAAGTTATGTTTGCTAATTGTATAACTATGATTGTATCTTGTCTTGTGATTTTAATGATTGTTCTTTTTTGTATCTTGTGTTGATTAATTGCTTATGAATTGTGATATTGCTTTTTTATTTTGTGTCGGGGAATCTATGATTGTTATCATATGTGTATTTCTTTTTCAATTCTTAGCTTTTTTTTAACAAAGCGAGGCCTATGCTTCACATTGCCTGGGGGCTTATGAATTGTTTCACCTGTTCAAAGCTCTCCAGTTCTTTCTCATTAATTTTCTGACATTGGACATGGACGAACTAAGTTTTTAAAACACTTCTTACTTTGGTCAATAAAAAACTGGATGGTAATAATCCTTCTTGTAATTCTAAAGAACAAGCATTAGGAGTTTAGGACCTAGTTTCTTACTGCTAGCTCTACTCTTCTACTGGTACTCATTATAAGTGAGTGCCTATAGAAAATCTCTGCTTTGGCGGTGAACTCTGGCATATCTTTTTGAAAGTTTTAGTTCTCCTGTTTTAGGGCTTCGGATTTTCTTAAAGGCCATCATCCTTTTATGTCTTGTTCCAGAGCTCTTTTGTTGGCAGTTGTTCTTTCATGAACCTCCTGTCGTCTTTGGTTTGGGAAGAATACGAGTTTGAGTTTGTATTGCATGGATTATAGGGTATGATATATATTTTAGCATGTGTGTTTGTGTCTATATGTAAATGCATGCATGGCGTGTTTGTAAACTAGACTGCAATTGGTTCATATACAAACAGTATCTTACTCGAGTGAATCTTTTTGAGGATTTTAAAACTTTTGAACGTGAACAAATAATACTTCCTATTATGACTCCTTGTTCTTTCTGTTCATTTTTTTTTTTTTTTTGTTTGATGTTTCAGCAATTTGTGATCATGAATTTATAATGAAAGAAATTTCTGGGAATTATTTTGGTTAATTAGTTAGTTTGTGTAACGCATTAATCTTGTCCACCTTCAGGTTGAAGGTGATGGCAGACTAGTACCTGCTACAGATGATGAAGTTATGGAAGTTGAGGATATGGTTGATGATGACAAGTGTCAAATTTCTTCAGTTGCAGACACTGTACAGATTGAAGGATCTATATCTAATGAAGAGTTATCCCATGGGAGTTCTGATTTAAAGGATTCAGAAGGTCAACTTTCATTATGTTTCTATGAGTGTCGTTATTAGTAGGCATAATGAAATTTAAGTTGTAATTGTTCTTGTTAGAAATTTGTTAGCTACGTAGTATCAGCTATCTTTTGCTAGTCGTTTTTTAGGGGAAAGTATCTGTTGGATGTTTTCTCATTCTGGTCAAAAAATTGCAACGCTTATTAAAGGCTAGAAGGGAGCTTGTGGATTATTACATTTGCAAACAAGGTAGCATCTTATTTGTGCATTTGATACAGTTAAAATTGCTGGTTGGAATGCTGAGGGGACACTATAAATTCTTGGGTTTGGGATATGTTGTTTTTTGTTCTGAACCTTTGAATGGTTTATGTTTAATCCATAATGAACTGCACCTAACCTTGTTCTTTTTTGGGTGTGGTCCATAGTATTGCTATTTTCCTATGGTGCTGAAATTGGGAATATTTATTTTTCTAATTATGCTTATTGATTCCGTCATCTAATGCGCTGTTTTTTTTTTTTTTTTTTTTTTAATTATTTGAATTATACAATAAATTATTTGTACTTGTTAGAGGCACAAGTTGATTGACCGTTTACTCTTCTTTCTTTGCCTTTGTTGTTGTTGGTTTTTTCCCCTGTTTAAATGCTTACATATTATTGAAATGTTTATAACAGGGGGGCCTCAATCTGGGAATTCAAAAGTAAATTCACAAAAGTTTAATGCGCGCCTTGAGGTGCACGTTAAAATTCTTCTTATCTGCATTCCACTTTTTAATCTTATGCACAGATATATGACTTTCTCTTCTGAGTCTGAATCCACTCAGTTTTCGTGCAATTTTTTTTTTTTTTTTTTTTGGAATTTCTGCTGATGCTTTTACTAATTGTGGAGTTTTTACTTAATGATTTTCTTTTAATGTGCTTTTGAAAATTTTCTAGTACATTGGTGTGATGTTGGAGAAAGTTAAAAAGGAAGAGAGGCTCCGATTATCAGGTGCAAATCTCGATTATCTTTATTTTGGCTGTATTTTACTTAGCCTGCTATCTGATCAACATGATTGATTTTCAGTTGGTGAACGGAGGCACAAAGGTGAAAATTCCTCACAGAAAGCTGTTCCTCAGCTGTCACCACCGGCAAATGACAGCTCTACTAATCAATCAGAAACAAGTGGAAAATGCTTGAAGTTTTCAGATAGGGCGGCAATTGCCAAATCTTCATCATCTGTCACGTTTATCAGTTCAAAGCCTGATTTCTCCAAGATAAAGGGGGAAATATGCTTGGACAATTTGTCGATAAAAGAACTTCATGAGACTTTTAGAGCGACATTTGGTAGAGAAACTACTGTGAAAGACAAATTATGGCTAAAGAGGAGGATAGCAATGGCGTTGACTAATTCTTGTGATGTTCCAACTACTTCTTTTACAATTATAAATAACACCTTAGTTAAGAATGTTTCAGAAGAAGAAGAATGTGGGATGCAACAGAGTGAAGAAGCGATTAAAGTTGATGAAAAAATTAATAGTAGCTGTGAAGATTCTCCAATAATCAGCCTTGATGATCAACATAGAGATGTGTCGTCATCTGGCAAGAGGGAGAGAGAACCTGAGGAACATGAATTGAAAAATGAAAGTCCCCATACAGAAATAACTGAACAAACAGCCGCCAAAAGAGTACGAAAGCCCACTAGGAGATATATTGAAGAGCTTTCGGAAACTGATACCAGGGAGTTGAATGGGAGGTCAGTGTTGGCTGTGAAAACTGGTGGACATTGCCAGTCTTTAAGATCCCATGACCAGCCTTTCCAGAATATTGGTTTAGATGGGACGACTGTTGTCACCCGAGAGGACTCTTTTGGAGGATCTGGTGTTCAGGTTCCGTTTGTGTCTAGGGTGCGAGGGGGGCGGCGACCTAGGAAAAACTTTGTGTCTCTTTTGGTAAGTGCGATCTTTGCGTCTTGGAAAATTATTTATGATGTTTAACTAATATTATGATTAAATGAATTTCTCATGTCAAAATCTCTTTGAAGAGTTTATTAGCCTTGGATTCATTAAAAAAGTGTCTTAGCTTGCCTGAAGTCATTTTCCAATATTCTCTTTAGACAGTTTCAAGTTTATTTCATTTTGAGTTTTATGCGTGCCAGTTTTGGTGAGAGGAAAGCAAGTTAGTTTAACTTCTTTTTACAGTGAATCAGTAACGAATGTTTGTGCTTTTTAGTAAATATAATTATGTCTCCTCTAGATTGCTAACTTGTTTCTTCACTTCTGTGTCAAAATTTCTTTGAAGAGTTTATTAGCCTTGGATTCATTAAAAAAGTGTCTTAGCTTGCATGAAGTTTTTTCCAATATTCTCTTTAGACAATTTCAATTTTATTTTATTTTGAGTTTTCTTCGTGCCAGTTTTGGTGAGAGGAAAGCAAGTTAGTTTAACTTCTTTTTACAGTGAATCAGTGATGAATGTTCCATTGTGCTTCGTGGTAATTATGTCTCCTCTAGGTTGCTAACTTGTTTCTTCACTTCTGTGGCATTTTAACGTGAAAATGCTTACTTTTGAGCTATGTTATATTTGCATGCTTAATGGGTGGTCAACCTTGCTGTTTGATTGCCGAATCAAATTTTACGTTGCTGTGCATAGTTGTTGAGCAGTTTAAGTGTGCAGCAACTTTCTGTAAAGGAAGCTAATTTGAGTAAGTATAACTGAATATTTAAGAAAAAGTACTGGGGAAGTATGCAGGTTCATGTGCATTGCCTCACTTTCCTTCTTCATTCTTGAGTCCTAAATTTTTGGGCATGTTTCGTCCTTCTTTCAAAGTTGAACTTTCTGTTGACACAAATCATGTGTGGAGGTTACTGAGTAGTTCCGGGTCGTCTTCACAACTCCCATTTTTGGTTGGGTAGCTTTTTACTTGGGTTTCTTTAGCAACTTTGCTGGACTTTGTGGAGGCTTACACTCAATTGGTACTTAGTTCTCAAAGGTGTATTGGTAACAATTTACAGTCAACATGTTCTTTACTGTTATTCCATGTAAACTTACCGCTTACATGTAATAAATTGTGAAATATGCAAGTGCATGAGTTTTTTGCAGTGACTGAGATTTCACTATTACTTGTTCATGATAGTAACTTGATGTTTGTTTCTAAATCATTCCATTGGCAGAATTGTCATCCCAGTGGTAGCGTGGCGGCTGAATTGATCACAAAGGCCCTTGAAGTTTGCGTCTCCCAACAGGAAAGTGAAAATGTAGAAATTGCTGTGAAGGATACACTTCCTTCTGAACAACACGAACAATTGGTAAGGACAAAGTTGACTTTCTTTGAAATTGTTTGTCAATTTGTTTCAGCTTATGTTTCTTTTGGCAAAACCTTTCCGAATTAGTTACACTGAAAAGTCCTTTTTCCTTATATTTCATGATTTGCAATCTTTGGAGCTTTCATCATTCCTTTTATATGGGGAAGCAATACAAATATCCCCTTAAGGTCCTTTGGGAAGCATGACTCGCCCATGTGCCACGGTTGATATACTACAATTCACCCCTTAAACTCGGACTCTTGATTGATCTCCCCCTTTTATCTGTCCTTCCTCTGCACCCCATTATCTCTTCTCTTTTTTTTTTTTTTTTTTTTTTTTTTTTTTTTTTTCTTGTCTCTTTTCGCTCCACTTCGTATTCTGGACCTCAAAAGCAAATAATCGGGAGAGTGCTGATCACCTTTTCCTTCGTCACGCCTACACCTGAGATGAACTTAAACCGTCTGATCTCCATCATCTCCCGCCTCATCACGCGTGAGCTTGTCTCGCATGAAACTGATGTCTCGCTCTCTTCCTCACAACAAGATCTCTACCATCAAACTCCCCACACCTTCAAGAATACCCTACCAATTCATCTATTAGCACGATCGATTGATCACCTCCGCTTCAAATTCAAATCCCTCTGCAACCGAAGAACACAAATCACTTTCGAAAGACTTCAATATATGTCAGTCAAAATCTGCCTTTCTCGTTGACTATTGATATTCTTCAACTGCCAAACAATGCCCTATTTGAAATTTCGGATCCCCAAAAAAACTTGAAACAAAGAGAGACGAAACTAGAGATCCTTCTCTAGAGCTTCAAAAGCTCTATATATAAACAAATGAAATTAAATTAAACTAAACTAAAAACTCCTATAATTTACAGGTTTTCTGCAACAGAAGCTTTTTCCTGGGCAACCTATCGTGCTTTCCTGGACCAAATCCATAAATTGAACTCCTCACAATAAACTCAAAAGTCACCAATAGCAATACGTGTCAAACACACAACACACCCATAAACTATAATTGAGTAAAGCATTGAAAATCAAGATTTTTAGCATAATCCTCACCCTTAACAAAACAAGGAAGTGATGCATCCCACCAGCAATCTTGGCAGCATGTTTGGACCCCAAAACACGAATTCAAGTGGTGAACAGTGTAATTGGAAACCACCATGCACTAGTTGCCCAAATGATCCACCCCCCAAGTAAAGACCTCCCAGAATCTGAAACGATCTCCGAGTGGTTCCACCTAATGCCAACATCAGAAATGACCTAGCCCTTCAAGTCAACGAGTTGGGTTTTAGGGATGAACGTGGGAGAGGCGCAGGGACATTCTTCGAAAAAAAAAAAGAACAAAGAAATCAACTAAGTTAACGTGATGGGAAGAAACGACGGGTGGAAGGGGAAGATTATTGAGGGTTCTAGCTATTGAAGCTGAGAACTTTCATAGCTTAATAGGAAAGAATCAATTTGCAGCCCTTGACAGAGAACTTTCTTATCTTAACAAGTGGAATGTTTTACTTCATCAAGTTCAAAACTAGCATAATTGTAGATCGAGTTGACCTAGATTCAATAAGGTTTGGTCCATACACTACGTCTTGAGTTGGGTGGAAAGGAAGGTAGAAGGTAAAAAATGTGTTCCATTTGATTTAAATATTGAGACAGTTGAAATTAATAGGTCAAAAAATGTAAATTGATGGAATCATCGAAATAAATAATTTAGTGCTATATGAATAACTTAGTTTTGAATAATCTTTAAAACAAAACGAATGTGACAAATCAAATATTAGCTTGTTAGTATCCCATTTTTTGTTTGAATTTGACTGAGGAAATGGTTTGGAAGCACTAAGTTTTTAGAGTTTTTATGCATTTTTTTGTTCATTTTTTGTATTATCATGTCATGATTTTTCATTCAAATTTGTTTTCATAAAATGTACTGCAAATCTTAAGATCCACCATTGAAAGAGTGCATAATGGCTCTCTGATCGTGCGCTCTTTCGCCGAAGATGAACGGTTTCCAGAAGCAATTGTCCATAGAAAAAACATAGGACTTATATCGAATATTGTGAAATACCATAATGCAAGGGGCTCTTTATTCAATTGCACCCTTGACACAATATAAAAGATACGAGTCCTAATTGTTGTAAAAAGAAATAAAGTATAAGGGTCTGTATGCTAATGTCTGAAATAAATATTATTTCTTGTTTCTTAATTGCACTCACTTTTTTGAGCATTTCGCCTGAGATGTATGTTGCTTAGTATATTGGACCTCTGAAAGCTCCATTTATGCCTGTTGTACCTTCCTGTAATGCTGCTGTCATCTTGGACATCCAGGTCAATTCTGAGACAGAAGAGATGGTCAATTCATGTAGTAGGCAACAGTTACAATCTGCGGAGCTGAAAAATTTAGGTTCACGTGGCAATGATTCTGATGATGTGACGATGGAACCATCAGCAAAAGGTGCGGAGAGAAGGAAGCATCATCGTGCATGGTCTCTTAGTGAGGTTACGAAGCTTGTGGAGGGTGTATCTAGGTACGGAGCTGGAAAGTGGTCTGAGATAAAGCGGGTTGCTTTTGCTCCTTATAGTTACCGAACTTCTGTTGATCTCAAGGTATGCTCGCAATGATGTCTATTCTGTTATTTTGAGATGTCAATGTACCAAACTTTCTTTTCTTGTTGCTTTTCCTATATTTCAATAGCATAATTGCTGATGTAGGATAAATGGAGGAACTTGCTGAGAGCGAGCTTTGCATTGACACTAGCAGACAAAGGGGTGAGTGCTTTGTCTACTTTTTTTTCCCTATGCTTGTCCAATTGTTAGAATGAGATTACCTCAAAATTATGATGATTCAACACAATATGCAAGGTGACGACATCTTTACAAATGTTAAATTGTATTTCTTTCTTATAGACAGTCTACAAATACCCTTGTTAAAAAACTAGACATGTTATAAATTGAAGAAATTTGACCATTTGATATGGTAGTAGTCTGGTAGACCAAAGTTAACTTTAGATGCATTAATTTTGAAGGACTTGAAAAAGTATTGAAGCACAACATCGAGTGCATCGAATCAAGCTAACTGGGAGTGTTTGATCCAGTGGCTGACCCTAACTAATTTGGGACCTAGGGGTTTGTTTTATTGCTAATGCAGCATACTTATTTTTCTTTTTCTGAATCGGCATAGTTTTGTTCTTAACCTCAACTAATTTGTATACGTTCTTTCTTGAAGATTTTTCATTTAGGATTCCAACTATTTTTCCTTTACTCTAATTAAGAGCATTATTAAATGATCCATCTCCCCCTTGTACTCCCTAGTGCAATGTTGGAGTGCAATGACTGATTGCCCTTCTCATCAGATCTTATTTTCGGAGCATTGGTGCAGGATAAGAACTTGAGGAAGCAAGCGGTGGCACCCATTCCTACCCCGATTCTGTTACGGGTGAGGGAGCTTGCGGAAAAGCATTCGCAGACTACGCCTCATCCGAGTATCAGCAAGTTGGTCAGTCCCAGTGCGAGAACTGTTGAAGATGATAGATCGGGCTACTTGTAACTGTTTGTAATGTAAGTTATATCACGGAAAGTAAATAAATAAAGTTTCTGAATATTTTGAATTTAGATGAACCCCCTCGCCTCTAGATTCTCGAATATATCAGAACATTAGTTCTTCAGAAGATGCCACAAGCTTAAAAGTCTGCTCTATTTTATGTCCACTGTTATTGTGACGGAATATTTCTTGGTATTCTGTTTTCCTCAAATTGGGAAGAAAAGTCACAGTTTTCTCAAATGGAGAGGCGTAAGTTTGGAAGAGAAACCTCGTTTTGCATGAGAGGTTTGGGAGGAACTTGTATCTTCTCTTTTTCACTAAGAGGCTCTTGTTCTTGTTCTTGTTCTGGTACGAAAATGTCGTCATATACTTTGATTCTTTCATACATACATTTGCAATGTAAGATGTTGTTTGAAGGGATGATCAACTATGTATGTAGCAAATTTATGTATCAAAAGCATGTCACACGATGACCATCCTCTCTGTCTTGAAGTCTGGGTTCGAAAAACTGCTAACATAATTAGCAAACCGAATTTGTTCTTGCCTAGTTCTTTTTCTTTTAAGAGACAGCAAATGGAGTTATCAAACACTGCCTATTAAAGAATCCAAAAGACTTGTCCTCAAAAAAACAAAAAAAATCCAAAAGACTTGGAACTAATGAGAATTATGAGACCCTCATCCTTAAACCTCCAAATGAGCCAAGTTTTTAGGTTTTGGTCAATGCCGATAACATATTTATGGTTATCTTTACGTTTGTTAAAATCGATTGCTTATATATTGACATGGTTTCGAAAATTGAGATATGTACATTATGGCTATGTTTGGTTTAACTTTTGCTTTTAGCTTATACATGGCGTGGATAAGTGCTTATTAAGAATTGCATTTATTATGGTAGTTTTAGTTGTCACGTCAATCAATCACAAAAAATATAAAATACAATCGAACGATACAGAAGTTGCTTATTGAGTGCCACATCAAGAAGCTTCTTATTGAGTGCTGCTTATCGAGTGACACATCAACGATAAGCAACTGCAAGAGAATAAGCTGAACTTAACATAGCCTATGTCCTTACATTTTTATTTTTATTTTTAATTAGGAGGTTTGGATGCTCGACGAACTCTCGCCAACCAAAGACGGGTGGGACATCGAGTGACTTGACACTTGAGCTAAGGCCCTTTCCAACGAATGGGTGCCCTTGGCACTCGAGCTAAGTCCTTTTATGGGCTGACTATGTCTCGAGCTCAAAGTAATGGTCAGTTAGTCAGAACACCAGGTGGTTTACAAAAAAAAGGCAAAACCCATCATTTGGCCCTTGAACTTTGTGTGTTTTTCATGATTTTGGTCCCTGAACTTTTAATACTACACATTTGGTCATTGAACTTTAACAGAGATCTACATTTAGTCATTCCACAATTTAAAGTGTTAATTTCCGACGAAGTAGGTAACAGAAGTGTCGCGTGACTAGTCAAGAAGGGTAAAGTGATTTATATTAGTGAACCAAACGACTGACGTCGAAAAAAAATTAATTTCCCCTAAAAACATAAAAAACTAAAAGTTCAGGGATTAAATGTACGACAATAAAAGTTCAAAGACAAAATGTATATAAATGTATACTAATAAAAGTTCACAAAAAAACTCAAAGTTTAAAGAGCAAAACATATGTTTTGCCAAAAAAAAGAAAAAAGAAAAAAAGGTTGGGCCCTCACTGGGTTGCCACTCCGCTTAAACGCGACGCGAGAACAACTACTGCGAGCCACTTTTCAATTTGTTCAGTTCGATCATCAGATCTTCCTTCGCAATCTTCAGAATCGCGATCGAAACCCAGATTCCTAAAGCGTCGATCAGGCGAAGATGAATTTCTTGTTCGGCCAGAGGAAGACCACAGCAGGTTTTGTTCGCGTTTCCGAATTCTGATCATCATCCTAGTATTATCTTTGCGAATTGAACATCAATCACCATCGCAACCATGCTCAATTGATTTTTATAGGATCTCTGAAGACTAGATTCAATGAAATGAACCACCTTTTTCTGCTTTTCATATTGATCAGAGATTCTTTGAAAAATTTTGGATTTCATGTTTTCATGTCTAGGTCACCTCGGTA
This sequence comes from Stephania cephalantha, assembly GCA_039657325.1. Classification (NCBI taxonomy): domain Eukaryota; kingdom Viridiplantae; phylum Streptophyta; class Magnoliopsida; order Ranunculales; family Menispermaceae; genus Stephania; species Stephania cephalantha. Next base: position 52,904,759 of record CM077569.1, on the reverse strand, counting down.
GTTGTCACTCTGAATCGCTAGAAGTTGTTACTGATTGTAGCGATCGCCGCGTTTTGCGGCATTTGCTTCTTTACAACTGTGGAACTACTTTTGGATGAATTAGGTTAAGTTTCACTGTGAACTGGTATTATTGCATAAAAGTAACAATTGCAATTTCGCCTAATTTAGGGTTGCGAAGATCGAGTAGGAACATTGTCACATTCGTTTAAAGATTTATACTTGAGTGTCTCGGCGTTTCTGCTACTTGATTTGATCAGTGATCAATTTACAATTTTGATTATTTTCGGAAGATATCATGCGTGTTTAATGAGTTAGGGGAGTTGAATTGTGTGATTCTAGAAAGATTTTGGTTTAGATACTAATGTAGTATGATGATCCTGTGTAGAGCTTTTGCGAGAAAATAAGCGAATGCTTGAGAAATCTATTAGGGAAATAGAAAGAGAGAGACAAGGTCTGCAAGCTCAAGAGAAGAAGCTTATCGTAGAAATAAAGAAAAGCGCTAAGCAAGGGCAGATGGTATGTATTATGCTTCTTCAAATTTCAACCTGTTTGAAGTGCATGCATGAATGAGTGATGGAGTTGTGTTTAATTTATTACTTTATTGATCATGATTATCTAGTATTAATTGTTCCAGGGTGCTGTGAGGGTGATGGCGAAAGACCTAATTAGAACACGGCATCAGGTTGACAAGTTCCACAAACTTAAGTCGCAACTTCAGGGCATTGCTCTTAGAATTCAGGTATCGAATTCATTCTATGTATATTTGGAAATTCCTCTATTCTCTCTTGGAAATCTTGTACTTTTGTTAGCACCACCTTTGATGGATTAAAAAAATGTGCATTTGGTATTTCCCGATGCCAGTATTAGTATCTCTTTGATATGTAGGCAGTTTTCAAAGTTGTAGATTGTTTCGTCAGAAAATGCAGAACATATTGAGATGTGGTATTCCAATCTTTTTTTTTTTTTTTTTTTTTTTTTTTTTTTTTTTTAATCAAAGATCGTTGGGACGAAATCCACTATGTTTACTAAAAGTCGCTGTCACCTAACTCAGTTTCAAACCAGAAATTAGTTTCCCATGTCTCAATCCTTTTGCTATACTTTGATTCCAGATTTTGTCTCTGGAAATCATTGGAAGTCTTTCAGACAACAATAGACTCCAAACTTTAAAAATCGAGTTTTTCGTTGTTTGATCATTTTATATTGAGGTGAATACTGGCGTTAGGTCATTACTTCGTAAAAGTGTGTTCTAGTTGATACAACATAGACAAAAGCTAGTTGATTCATATTTCTTTTAGTTATCGTTTTGATTTTGTTTTACACTTTATAGAATGCATTTTTTTTTTTCATAATATGATTGTTAACAATTTTTGGTGATTCTGTGGTGGAAACGATACAAGTCTAAACAATCTCTTCAAAGTTTTTTTAAATAAATAAATAAATATTTCAAATCTCATGGATTTAGTGTAGAACTCTCAATTATTGTGAAATTACTGCAAACTCTAATTCTGGATTGAGAGTTTGTTCATTTCCTTTTGTTGTTGGAGAATGGTGGTGCAAACTAAAGACCATTGAGATCATTATTGGAATTTCTGGAGCATATATTTAAATGTTTTGCTGCCATATATTAACTTATTTGCAACTGCTGATATGACACGTCAAATTTGTTTGAAGTAAGAATAGGGACTTGTTTAATTAGAAATAACAGATATCTAAAAGAATTATAGTGGTTTACATAACTTCTGAGAATTGACACTTTTTACATTAAAATGTTTGTTTTTGTGCTAGAGTGGCCTGTAAGGTTGTGACTCTTGCGAGTAATAGAGTGAGACATGACTTTCTATTTTTGTTTTTGGTTATGGATAAGTTTAGGGTTTGATCCATGAAGCCGACCCCAACTAAATTGAGATGAGATTTTGGTTGTTGTTAGAGGATAGATTTGCTTCTCAATTTTCTAGGTGAGCAATGCATGTCAGATTGATTTTATTTTGGATTAATATTTGTAAGATTCATGAGATAGCCGACCCCAGTTAATTTGGGACTGAGGCTATGTTGTTGTTGTTGTATTTGTAAGATTCATGAGATGATTTTTTAAATTATGGAAAATATGTGACATCGTACAGATCTCACTTTACTTTCGCGAACGAATAATGTTCCGACTTAGCTTATAAAAATGGGCCCCATTCTTTTCTTCAATATAATTCTTGCATGGACGGTAGAGATCCCACAGGTATGCAAACAAGGACATACTAGAAAAAGTAGATTCCCGTTAACATTTTTCTGATTAGCATGCAAATGAATTGTCTTGCTATGAAATTATGAATCACTTCCAGTCCATAGATTTTGATATGGTTTTCTTTATTGTTGAATAACGAATATTCTGCACTCGTTGCCTGCTATTCAGACATTGAAATCGACCCATGCAATGGGTGAGGCCATGAAAGGCGTGACCAAGGCAATGAGCCAGATGAATAGGCAAATGAACCTGCCATCTCTCCAGAAGATAATGCAAGACTTTGAAAGGCAGAATGAGAGGATGGAAATGGTGACTGAGGTTATGGGAGATGCAATAGATGACGCTTTAGAAGGGGACGAGGAAGAAGAAGAAACCGAAGAGCTTGTCAACCAGGTGCTCGACGAGATTGGAATTGATATCAATTCAGAGGTGATACTCTTGACCTTAATTACTATTGTTATTTAATTTGCTACTCTGAGGAAATTACGCGATTTCATTAGTAATGCTGATATCCTATTTTCATAACTTCAACTTGCAGCTTGTGAATGCACCTGCATCATCTGTAGCTGCGCCAACAGCGCATAATAATAAGGTTCCCCAAGTCGAATCAGCTGGACATGAAGATGGCGGGATAGATGATGATCTACAGGCAAGGTTAGATAATTTAAGGAGAATGTAATTTGGTGTTTGTAAAAATTTATAGCTCGACCGCACTCAATCGATATAAGAAAAATGTAAAAGAGGGAAAGGGGAAAAGAGAAAAAGAAAAAAGAAAGAGTATAGAAAAGGGAATAAGTTGTCAAGAGTGGCATGCTATGGAATCATGGCTCTATTTAGAGTGTGATGTGTATGGTATTCTCTCTACTGAATAAATATGTGGAGCCTTAATTTTGGCCTTTCAAATTTTATTGTCTTCATCCAAGGCGAGTTCATTTTGACACACAAAATGGGGGTAAATTTTTGCATCCTGACTACAACTCCTGCTATAAAAGGATGGTACTTCAAAAAAAAAAAAACTCCTCTTAACCAAGAAGAGGAATCTTAGGTACAAATTTTATCGGATAATGCACCTATTTTTTTTTAGTCTTTTATCAGGTCGCTAGGTTTGCCAAAAAAACAAAGAGGAGCATTAGATACGAATTCGAGAGATTTCGCCTCTACAAAATGTTGGGATTAGTTAAACGGTTGGTTTTAGCCATCACCTAAATAAAAGATGTACCCAGGGAGGGTTTGATGTGGTGGCACTGATTGTGTCAGCCTTAATCAAGTGTCTCGGGTTAGAGCTTTGGGTATGGAGTCTCTTTAAAATTATCGAGGGAGAGTTTTTCTGCGCCACTTAGTGGTCCTGTCCAACTCGAGCTTGAAGTTTTATGGAGAATTTTCAAGCTCGTGTTTGTATATTGCATGCTAATTAAAAAAAAAATCAGAAGGAAAATGCTTGGGTACACATTTTAGACACAGACTTTAGGTTCGTAGCAGTCATGCGCCATCCCATATACCATGAGAATTAGGTGCCTAAATTCGACATCTAAAAAAGTGGGATTCCTGTTTTTAGGACCCCAACCAAACGCGTACCATAATAATATTTGATGAACGTTAAGAAGGTCAAAATCCAAGTCTAGGGTTTTTGGTGCGAAATAGTCACAAGCCCATCGTTGAATCTCAATGTCCGATAATCCTCATTCGCACCTACCAGATTCCTTCATCGATTTCCTCAATCGCAATGGCCTCGACCCTTCAATCTACGCCGTCCAATCCATTCCTCGCTACATAAGGTACTACTACTACTACTACTACTACTACTTGATCATTCATTCACTTCGATCAGTTAGGGTTTCATTCATGTCTGTCTTCGTTGATTCTTCTGTGCAGGATGAACCCCCGCCTAGGCCAAGGCGAAGAGCGAGTCGCAGAGGTTGAGCGTCACATCGATTGTAAGCCTCAGAAGGTGGAATGGCTGCCTGGCTTCTTTGCAATCCCTTCCCATGTCCAGATTGCTGGCTCCAAGTCCTATCGCGACGGAAAGGTGACTTTTTTTCTTCGTTTTGTGATCAAGTTTGTAGCTTGTGAGTTTTGGTAGTTAAATTTTGTCTAGGTTTTTGTTACATTGTTAGGTTAGTTGATTGAAATTGTGGGTAATTTTTGTGTAGGTTATTGCGATCGCTTTGCGTTCGGTTTTTGAGATGTTTATTTGGATTAATTGAGCTATTGATCTGGTTCCCCTCCCTGTAGTGGGAAACTTTTATGTGAATGTGGATGTGTTTTTGTTGTGGGAACCCTTTAATTATTCTGTTTTTTTGCTGTGATTGGCCGTTTAGATCTACGGGATGGATGCAGCGTCAGGAGCGGCTGTTATGGCTTTGAACGTTTCTTCGGGAGATCATGTTCTTGATCTTTGTGCTGCCCCAGGTACTACTCCCATTTATCTAAGTTTTGCCCGTCAAAAACTTTTGACCATTAAATTAACCTTCTTATCTAAACCTTTGAACTTCGTTAAGATGTCCTTGATTTAATGAGGTGTTGTTCGTAGTGACATTCAATGTTTAATTATGAATCTGCAATAAACTCATATGGCGGGATATCGGAGTGTATAAATGCTAGCACCTTTATATAGTGTTAGAAAGTAGAAACTAAAATATATATTAGCTCTAGAAAATTAGTAGAATGGTCTTGGACCAATGGTTCTTACTTCTTACCCAACCTACATACAGTTCAATGATTGCCGATTTCTCTACCAATCACCTCAGTGGAACATAAAAATGTGTGAAAGAGATGTATCATTCTTGTTAGGTTAGCCCTCTTTTCTATTTTTGAAGAAAATAAATATATATAAGCGTAATGAAAAATATAATAGAAGACATCATGCATTTGTATGACGCACATATTACAATAGCAGATCCACTGAGTCTAGACATTCGCAATAAAGTCTGCTTTTCATTTTCTTTCTATATGCTTTTTCTTTTCAGAAAATATTATTTGAAGTGAAAATTTAGCACGGTACACATGGACCTCAGTTAATGTTGTTTGGTGAATCTGTTGGGAAAACTTCGGAACTTGTAAGACGGTGATTTTTTTTAATTGTTTTCCAATAAGTGATTTCTCTTTACGTACATTATTTCGTGCATGGGGCATTGTAAACAGAGCATAAATCTAGTAAAACTGGTGGTATTTGCTTTCATTTATGTATTGAAACCTTAGTTACCTTACCAACTTTCTTGAGGTTGGTCTTTTTCCTAATATATCCGTTTCAGTGCACAATAATAAATGCATTGACAGGCATGGACATCAACATGCTTTCAGTAGACACCAAAACTAGGTCACTCCACTTAGGTACATGTCAATTGGTGAATGTAGGATATATCTAGGCATATGCATTTCTTGTTTTTTTTTTCCTAGTGAAAACTTCAATTTGAGGGTTCCTCCACTGAGCTTTGCATGGTCTAGGTAGTAGCTAGGTAATTATGAGTCATGGGCCATATCCAAACCTTCTAGAAAAAGGGGATTCAAGTTTCTGCCCATTTGAAATGTTTTGTTTCAAGCGCATACTGATTTTGAGCTCAAAGTTCTGAAATAACTGCTTATATATTATAATTGCATGTTAGAATTTTTATTTGTAAGTAATATTTTGATCAAAGTAAAATGTTGAGCATGTTATGTTTTAGACTTTAGTATGGAATTGCTTTGATGTACATTTCTGAGCTCTAATTAGGAACCAGTGATATCGTGTTAGAGTTAAACATCAACATCACACAACTATAATTTGTCACCCATTCAAATTTTTGGATATTTAGTTCAAAGTTGAGAGTTTTTTTTAGCGCATACATTTAATTTCTTTTTCATATTTAATGGATAGTTAACAATATTTTTGCACACTTTCCTTCACTTCTCCCTTGAGCCTCAATTTGGGAAGCCCTTGTTGCCTTGATTGTGCCTTGTTTCTCTGGCCACTTTATTTAATTTATGGTGCACTGAGCAGCATTATGAATGTCAAAGTCTAATCCAACTGTTAATGTTGGGTTTGGAAAAGACATGAAAACTCTGATGAACTGGTGAATATAACTCTTGAATGCTTCGTGTTTATAAGTTTAGCATTATTGCAGGACCCTTTGCGAAGTAAATTACTTATCTTCCTTCTTTTTGTTATCAGGTGCAAAGCTGTGCATGCTTTTGGACATTCTCGGTGATTCCGGTTCTCTTACTGGTGTCGACATCGCTAGACATCGTTTAGCGGCATGTAGGACTATGCTTCAGAAGTATGCACTAGGCGATCGTTGCAGACTTTTCGTTGCTGATGGAACCTTATTTTCCCTTTTACCTTCAGAGGGTCATTTCGAATTGACATGTATGAATCAGAAATTAGTGTTAGTGAACTAGTTTTAGTTTTTACTGAAACTTCAGCTTATTAACTTTCTTTAAGCGCAATTTGCGTGTTCATCGGTATATGCATTTTAAATTTTACTCTGCTTTCTAGAGTGTACAGATGCTAACAAGTATGAGGAGAACACTGATATATACAAGGAATGGACACCAAAAAGGTCATGGAAAGAGAGGAAAAGATCTAGCAGAGCGAGAAATGTTTCCGCTTCACAATTGGTTCCACGGGCACAAGAAGCGGAGCTGATATTTTATGGGCCACATTCAGGAGTTGTTGGGATTTCTAGAACTGAATTGTTTCAAATTGCATCAGGCAGTGGGCCGTTTGATAGTGGGTATGATAAGGTATATTTCAATAGGAAATCTTGCACTTAAATTGCTTTCTAAATTCTGATGTGTGCTCATGCTTTACGTTCCTGATCTTGAAGCAATCTTTCTGAGTTGATATGAATGATAGATCCATCTTTTTTTCTTCATCAATTATCTCAAAATTCGGAATTAAGTTTACCCTTTTTGAGAAATGTGGATATTCTTTTAATTGCACCAATCTTGTTACAGAATGCAGAATCGGAGATTGCATTGTATCTGTATTCCCTTTTCTTTGTTTTCATTGTTTCACCGTATCAGTGGCTTCAAAAGAAGAATCAATCAGTTTATACTTTATGTACTTCTCTATCCTTGACATAAGAGTAATTGTGTTCGATTAAACATTTAGATGTTGGCCCTAGACTCTTCTACTATATTAGTAATCATCATCTTGACCTCATAAAATATACTGAATCTTGAATATGTGGCTGGCAACTTTATATCTCATTACTCTGCAGAGCTGGTAAAGCATCTTCTTATTCTTACCTTGATCCAACTCGCGTCTTCTTATTTCTGTTTAACTTGATGTTAGCTCTCGATTGGTCTGTCTTTGCTCTTCTTAGTGCCCCTCTCAATAAATTTTCCTTATTTTTATCATTCTGTTTAGTGCCACGTCTTTTATTCTTCATGTAGCATCTTCTGATATTCAGCTACTTGGCTCAACATTTATCAACTATTCGAATGTATCTTATCTCATTTGTGTTTACTTCTAGTCAAGTTCGAGTGTTATTTACTTGTCAGATTGCTTGAGTTAGATCAGTTAATGAGGCCTCAGAAAAGAACTTGTCCATGATTGGACATATACAACCAGATGGAAAGCCTTGTAATATCGCGCCAAATGATGTCTTATTTTGATTCTTGGTGCCATCTTTCTTTTTTCCTTTTTTTTTTTGGTTTCCCACTTGGTATCCAGTGGCAACCACACCGATTAATCCATGCTTGGACACTATCGGACCCCATAAGAGGGGTGGCCATCTCAACCTAATTTCTCCCATCCACAAGACTCGAACTTGAGACCTTGCTTAAGGGAACCGAGTCCCTTCCCACTCGGACCAACCGATTGTTGGTAGCACTCTTTCATATATTATTATCTGAATTTATTTTATAATGCCACTTATTACCTGAAGACTTATTTCTGCATGACCATTTAAGCTTTGTGCTGTAATTTTTTTATATTTTTGGCTCATGAAGTGTTTATTAATTATGTTTATCAACTTCTTTTTGTGGTTTTTGCCTTTCTTATTTCTTGTTGAAATTTCATGACTGGCTGAAAATTGAAACTTTAATCAGGTCCTTGTGGATGCGGAATGTACTCATGATGGGTCAATTAAACACATCCAAAAGTTTGAGCATTGGGGCTGGAACACTCTCGAACGCCGTGTTCTGGATGCACAACGGACTGATGTCTTGACATACCTCCAGGTAAGTAGTTCTTTACAACTACATTCCTGTGAGATTTAGTTCTTCTGGGGCTCAATTGAGAATTTTCTTTTATCCCAGACCATTTCTTACCCAAGCTATCTGTAGAAGTTTCACCTTTTCCTTTCAGAATTCTTACAAGACCTTGCGTCCTGAAATTCATGCTAGATCTGATTTTTAAACTTAAAATAGTTAAGCATACCTTATTTTACTCTTCAAATCAAGTTCTATAGGAAGATTTGCGAATCTCAAAATAACAAGTCAGTCTTTCAGCAAACTCTTTGTGCTATAAAGACATTTCATAAAAAGGTTAACTGGCTACCTGTGATGGGATAATCCCTTGTCTTACCTTTTCTCTGATTATAATGTTGTTTGGTATCCTTCACAAAGTAACCTATTTTTTGATCTTTTATAACTATTTTTACCCCACGCAGTTGCAACTTCTGACTAACGGTTTCCGGTTGCTGAAAGTTGGAGGTTCACTTGTCTACAGCACTTGCAGGTGTTCACATGTCCCTTTTGGGGCTCGATACTGGTGTTTAATTACCTTTTTGTGTTATGTATTTATTTATTTTTCATTGATTTCATTTGTTGCTTCGGTTTAACAGTTTGACTGTTGCTCAAAATGAGGATGTTGTGGAGCAGTTCCTTTCTGGCAATACTTCTGCTGGTGAGGTTTTTTTTTTTTTTTTGATTTGTTTGTGTGAATAGTATTCATCTTAATTCCCTTAGTCTCTTTTGTAGTGATGCAGAATTTGCTGCCTACATTAGTGACTAAAGTTTTGTTTATTTTTTCTCGAGTAAAAAAAATTCTTTGAAACATTGGATGTACCGTAGAAAATGCATAAAAAATATGGCTTCTGTCTCAAATAATGAAAGAAGAACGTTGTGGTCTATAACAATGGATAGAGCATAAGTTTTTTGAAAAATAGCATGTACTGTAAGCTTTTCATTTTAATTTCCTTTTGCCATTAGTTCTCATTTTTTTTTTTTTTTTTTTTAAATCTTGTAGAATTGCAAGAGATAAATGCTGCTGCAAAATGGCCTTGTAAGATTGGGCGGTTGCCAAAAACATTGCGTTTTGATCCTTTGACATCCCAAACTAGCGGTTTGTTCATTGCAAAGTTCAAAAAGTTGGCACTATAGGTGTGGTTAGTCTTTGTTTATCCTTGGAAGAATTCTATTTCATTGCTTCTATTCTCCCATCTATAACAAATTCTTGTAATTTTCAGAGTAACTTTTATTTGTTTGGTGTTATGAAATTTAAAACACATTTTTGGCAACAATAGAACTGCTGCTTTTCATGAAGTAAGTCGAAATAAAATTTGTAGGTGTTTGTGGTGAATGAAAATTCAGGCACCATGTTTGCTTTTTAATTTGTTTGCTAATTAAGGGCCTTCCTACATTCTTAGGGTAAAACGGATAGCTAAGAAAAAGAGAGGCAAACACGTATAATGAGTAAAAAAATCAATTAGCAAATGCAATACCAATTCTATGCTTGGACTTTGCTTACATTTGGTCAGTGACTTGGGGAGGATAATGAGATATTTTTGGTGAAAATGTCTAGGTAAGGCATGAATTTATTGTGTTCTTGGGACAAAGTTGTTTATGAAGGAGAAAAAGATATTGCAATTGGCACCCTGAAACAACGGGGAATGCATTTCTTGTCAAGGAGGAAATTTTGTATGGAAATATGAAAGTGAATTCATTCGGCTCCCTTTATGAACTGTAGATTGGCTCCATTATTTTTGTTCAGGCTTGAAGCATAATGATAAGACCCTATTCAATAAGAGGCAACATAGTACAACAGGTGTGAGTTTAGGGAGAAGTTGCAAGTTAGCTACGGGGGAAATTGTGTGCACGAGTTCTGATTTTGTAGTATAAATAGAGTTGTGTATGGTGAGTCAGGGCATCTAGAAAATTGTTATTGTCGTAAGGTCAACCCTCCTGGGTTTGGGAAGAGAGTTCTGGTGGCTCGCCTAGTTCTTTGAGTTCTTTGTGTTGTATTTCTGTTTGTTCAATTGAACTCGTAATAAGATTGATCAGGTTCTTATTAGTAATGAATAAGGCCTCATCAATAAGAGGAGGTGTGAGTTCAGAGAAGAGCTGCAAGTTAGTTACTAGATAGGTTGTGTACGCAAGTTCTGATTTGTAGTACTAATGGAGTTGTGTACGGTGAGTGTGGGCTTCTTGAAAATGGTTGTTGTCATAAGGTTGACCCTCCTGGGTTCGGGAAGAGAGTTTTGGTGTCTTTGTTAGTTCTTTGGTTTCTTTCGGTTTTTGTACTTGGTGTTTGCTTATCCTTACAGGCTTACAAGTTACAACAAATTCAGAGAATCAGAGTTATAGCAGGGGTATTTTGAGGTCGTATTTCTGGTTGTTCAATTGAAATCTCTTGGTTACATTGAGGTTCTTATTAGATAACACGCAACAAATATAAAGATAATTGGGCTAACTGGGAAGTCTTTATGCACCCCAAATTTTGAAAACACCCTTTTTAATTGAGCGCGCATGTTTTCCTATTGTTCTCCCATTATTATCTTTCAAGTATGTATACACAATTTGGCTTCTTAATATTTTGAAAGTAACTGAAAGTGTATTTAAAATACCCACTGGAGAGCGTCAATTCTTCTTTACTTTTTTTGCTTTCTTTTTGACTGCTTCTTATCTTTCTCCTCATCTTTTCATCTACTTCTACTTGTACCTCATCAAACTTCTCTCCCATTCTTTCTACCCATTATTGCAAGTTCATTTTGTAGATTATCTGAACAATATAGTTTAGTTTTTCGGTGAAATTCAAAGTGTAGGCCATTACCATGTGAGTTATGTCATTCTTATCATCTTTATAGTTGTATTTTTTCTCTTTCCAAATTAACATTTTTTTTTTTCTCCATAAAGAATACGTGAGAAGTTTGATGGAGAACATGGAGAAGAAAAGGAGAGGGTTGTTTTGCAAAAATCCGGGAACGGACATAAACGGACTCTTTACACCCATTTTTCAAATTATTAAATTTGAAAAATGCCATAAACGGGACTACCCGGTTTGGTGCCCAGACCCGGTCCCGTTTTTGAAATGGGCAATTTTTTTTTGTCCAGTCCCGTATGTTTGTAAAACATACGGGACTGGTTTTGTCCGTTTTTTATTGTTAAAAATCTACACCGGATCTCGCACAAACCCCTAATCAACCAAACAAACCACAAATTGCAGACTATAACGGAGAAATCTGACCTTAATCCGCCGAGATTTCGGTCTCCGATCACAGATTCTCGATGCTACCGATCAATCGATCAGCCGTTCGATCCGCCGGTAGAGATTTGTATAGATTTGTCTATCTCTCTGTCTCTCTCTCTCTCTCGTTCTTCAGAGAAAGCAAGAACCACACCGAAACCCCAAAAAAGCCTAAACTGCTCTCTTCGCTCCCTCATTTTCGCCTCCGTCTCCCTCCTCGCGTCCCTCTGATTCTGCTCTCCCTCTGGTCTCTCTCGCTCCCCCCTCTCGGCGTCCTTCCCTCTCCGTCTCCCTTCCATGCCCTCTCGTCTCTCGGCCCCGCCTTAAACCCTAACCCCTCTCGGCCTCTCTCTTGTCGACCACTGCCCCCACCTTTCTCGGCCTCTCCTCTCTGCCACCCTCGATCCCTCTCGTTCTCGCCCCGCCGCCGTCCACCCCGCGTACGCCGGCCCTCTTAGATCGGTGCCACATTCGGCGATGGCAGAGGGCGGGAGAGGCAGAGCAGATGATTTGGTGAGAGAGACCGTGAGAGAGACGGACCCGGTGAGCGTGAGACGGTGAGATGTGAGTGTGAGAGGGAGAGAGACGGTGAGGTGAGTGTGAGGGAGAGAGAGAGAGGGAGAGAGAGAGACGGTTAGATGTGAGTGTGAAAGAGAGAAAGTGAGAGTGAGAGGCCGAGAGGATGAGATGTGTAATTAGGTTATAGAGTGTGAAATTACATATATACCCTTCAAATTAATCAAAACGGGTAAAGAATTTTTGTCGGGTATGTTTAAACGGACAAAAATTTTTGTCGTTTTTTTTTCAAGAATTTTTAAAACTCAAGTCCCGGTCCGTATGTATTAATATGAAAACTATTTGAATATTTTAAGTTTGGCATGAATTAGTGAACCTTGGCAAAAAAATAGAAAAACAGAAAAAGTATACATCATATCCATTGGTTTATAAACTCCTTAAATTGAGTGGAACGGAAGAGTTTTATCGTAATGATCCCAACTAATTGGGATTGAGGGTTATTGTTGGTTTATTACAAACTCACAACTTTATCCTTTGTTTTACCATCTAGACCTGCCGTAGTTGTATGGACATTTTCTTCTATGAAATTTGTGAATACTTGTTGCATAACATGGTGTGAGATTAGTGGTTGTTTGATTGTTTGCTGACATAGTTTGAATATTTTGGATTAACAACATTGACAATGAAATTATCATTTAACATCATTAAGGTTGAAAGTGTCGACGCCGCCCTTGCGAGGTTGGAGGCTCGAGTTGTGGTTTGGGGTTGGGGCAAGAGTAGTTTGCTTATCAAGATGAAAATTCCTAGTGGCAGTTGTTATTTTATTTTTAATGTGGTGTTATGTGCTACAAATACATATTGCATGTATTTTACTTTGTGTTCGAGAACATTTTGTTTTATGCGTTCCGTATATGAAACCCAAGCTTCAAAGCTTCACCACTATTCATGATTGTGCATGCATGATCCCTGTTTTATCTACTTTTGTTCTTATATACTTGATCTTGTAGTTTAATCACAAACTACTATAAAACATAGTTTACGATTTTGGGCGATTCGTTAAGGCGCAATATAGAAGATTGAATGTGTTTTCTTAGACGAAGTCGTTGAAAGAAGTTTCCTCTCTTTTGTTGCGGTGGTGACTTTTGGTTGGTTGATATCATCATATGTATGCTCAACTTCACTCTCTTTTTTGCATGTACAAGTGATGTTACAATGAAAGTGAGCATGATATGTTCATTGTTTAAGGTCATGCTTACTTGCTTATATGTTATTTGAGAAACATGACTTTTGCCTGACTACATAACAAGGGACGCCTCCTTTCGGCAAGCATGGAGAGACTTCACTTGGTCTATTAAGAGGGCATCAAAAAGAGACGTAAAAAATAAGCTTCCATATACTCAGAATAAGCGGCATGCAGGTGTACTTTGTGACTGCTCTTCCTCTCTCTAGAATAACTGTTAACTGCTGTCTTGGACCGGTCAAAGGCATCCTGTCCGCGCTGAGCATGGGAGCTAAAAGTAAGTTTCACACATTCTGTATGTTTTTAGTCATTCTGCTTGTGTGTTAAATCATAAAGGGTTGTTGAGAGCTAAAATTAACTAAAATCGTTATGTTTCAAAATATTGGTGGCAAAGATTTCATGCAGCATGCATTTAATAGATGGGATACATGTAGGAACTTTACAAATAGGACTCTTTGTTTTTCTGTCTGAAAATTCATTGAGCTTGGAATTGGAACTGCCACTCTCACCTTCATCATGTTTACTGCAATTCCGAGATTCTTCAATGACGGAAAGGGCGATAACTACGGTGTTGTCTCTAAATTGGAGGGTACCCTCCTATTGTCAAGAAGCACATTCCCATACTTCATGCTTGTAGCCTTTGAAGGTGGTGGCCCTGTAAGGGCCCTCATATTATTGTTAGCATCCCCTTTCCTGTTTCTGCTGGAGAGCCTGAGCCTCGAGTCCATTAGCCTGAAAATAATGATCTTTATTTCCATGGCTGGTCTCAAGGTCACTGATGTAAAGGCAGTTGCGAAAGCCGTGCTTCCAAGGTTCTTCTTGAAGGACCTCCGAGCGAGTGCTTTCAAGAAGTTCTCGTGCAGTAGTCGCCATGGAAAGAAGTACGTGGTTACCTTGTGCCCGAGGATCATAGTGGAAGCATTCTTAAGAGAGTACTTGAATGTCGATGGTGTGTTTGGTGCCGAGTTGAGAATATTTGATGGGTACTGCACTGGTTTTGTGTCTTCTCCAGTTTTGATGTCAGGTTTCTGCGAGACGGAATCACTAACACTGGCTATAGGTGATGATACTTCAATCAATTCGGGTTTCTGCGACGCAAGTAAAAGTCCCTGTGATTCATTCACTTCACTCTTTCAGGTATTCCTCAATACAAATTCTGGGCATTGATACTCATCAGTTCTATCAATGTTAGTGATGAATCTGATGATTCCTTTAAATGGTACAGAGACGGTTCATCGTTGCAGTGGAGGACGACCCGTCGCCATTGCAAAGGAAGGACTATCCTCGGCCTTTGATCTTCCATGACGGCAGACTTGTCGTGAAACCTACGCCACTGAATTGCCTTGCTATTCTCCTCTGGATTCCCATCGGCTTACTGATTGCCATTTTTCGCCTTCTTGCAGCAAAACTGCTTCCATGCAAGTTGGGCTTAGTGGCAGCAGCAGCTACTGGAATGAAAATCGGAGCAAAGTTTCACACGTGCCATCCACGTGACATAAATAATCTCCCATTCAATAACAATACTAACAAAAATCCATGCACACTTTACGTGTGCTCTCACAGAACACTCATCGACCCAGTGATGGTGGCCAATGTGTTGCAGCGACCGGTGACCGCCGTGACATACAGCCTGAGCTGGGTGTCTGAGATGTTATCACCGATCCGAACAGTCAGGCTGAGCCGCGACCGTGTTAAAGATGGAGAAGCCATGAGAGGTCTACTTAAAAAAGGGGACTTGGTGGTTTGTCCCGAGGGGACAACATGTCGAGAGCCTTATCTGCTTCGATTCAGCCCGTTGTTTTCCGAGGTCGCGGAGGTCATTGTTCCGGTGGCCGTGGAGGCGAAGGGGAGCATGTTCTATGGAACTAGTGTGCGAGGGCACAAGGGTTTGGATAGCTTCTTCTTCCTAATGAACCCTCGCCCTGAATATCACTTAGAGTTCTTAAAAAATATTATTGTTGGAACTCAATTATCGACCTCACCGAGTATTATTAATGGAGATTATCGCAAGCCCAGCAGTTTTGAGATTGCGAATCGAGTGCAGAGGTTGATCGGAGATGCGTTAGGGTTCGAGTGCACAAATCTTACTCGTCGAGATAAATACCGAATGCTGGCCGGGAACGATGGCATAGATCCAAGGATGCGAATTCATAATTGATTAATTAGGAGCTTCGATGCATCCACAAATATATTACATGGCTAATCTAATAGATATTTAGACAACATAAATCAATAATCTATCCATAGAATAGCATAAATATGTGTGTTTGCATTTTTGCACTGATAGAGCTATACATAGACCTATGTTAAACATACTTAGGTGGGTTATGCACGAAATGAAACTATTTCTTACATATCTATTTAGATAGATTTATAGTTTCATCAATGTTGTCCATGTTTGATCCCTATAACCATTATGTATGCCCACTTATCTTATTATTGTCACATGCTAATGAATCTACATTTTGGATCCTTTTTGCCGACTCTCTTACCGAAAAAAACCCAAGGAGAGAAGATTCTATAGAATAATAATTTACTAACAATAACAAGTATGAGATCTTGGGATATCCGATGGAACAACAAGAAATGTATGAAACGACGAAGGAGAGCAATGCAATATAAGAAGGCAAGGCCACTTCCTCATCGCTTCTCCCACCCTCTATTACTATACCCTTCTTGGTTGGTTTTGTACCTACATATATATATATATGCGCGATGATGGTGACGACGACGATGACGACAAAGAACGAGAGGCGAGAAGGAGAGCATGATTATGGGCAAGAGAAGACAAGACGGGTGGTATTGTCGAGCCCTAATCGGCAACCGATAATTGATGTTAAGTCGTCGTCGTTGTCGTCGCCGTCGTCTCCGCTTGGGAAGCAGCAGAAGAAGAAGGGAAAGGAGTGTGCATCATCGTCAAGGAGCAACAAGTGCTGGTGCTTGGGGATGGGATCCTCTCACTCCTCTAAGAAGACTCCTACTCCTTCATACTACCACCCTCCCCTCCCTATTAATCCAAAACAGGTTCATTACTTCCCTTTCATTAGAAAAAATGTTACGTACAGTCGTGTGTATATATATACTTACTTGGAGATCGTGCAATACATAAGAATATATGCATACAAAATATCATTATTGCAATGCAACAATTTAATTGTTTGTAGCAACAATATTTAGGCAAGCCACTTGTATAAAAGGAAAAAGAAAATATTTAGACGCATTTAAATTCGTAACTAGATATTGAACCAGACACTTATATTGATTTCATATTGGAAGGCTCCCACCACAGAGGTCGTCCCAAACAAGGTCTCCCCTGATAAACGATTCATTGACAGAGTGCAAGGTTATCTCAGGTATTTCATCTCCGACGTCAATGATTCTTGACCAACTTTGACCTCATGTATCACTGCCAAGGTGACCCGCTTAATTGGACACGTCAAATTAACACTTACATATTAGCGCCCCTTAGATACACATCGTGATGCACAAATCAAAGGGACGCCAATAAGAGGGTGCCAATTTTGGGCCTCCAAAATGGGTCACCCAATCATTTTCCAAAAAATTAATCATTTATTCCTTTTTATGGTTGGACATCGAGTTGCGCGTGCACAATCCCAATGTGCATCTAATGGAACCCAACATATATAGTTTGTATCCAAAACATGTACATATATAGATAATATGGCTAATACAGTATACATGAACTAACTGATTTTCATTTAATTCGTTAATGACAGCCCTAGAACTTTATCTCCAAGGAATCAAAATCTGGCAACCCTTGCAGCCCAAGCCAAGTTGCAGGGATGGTACATTGAGCCACATGAGGTATAATATATAGCAGACAGTAATCACTTGTTAATTAATTAATATGTTACATGCATGTGAGCACATATACATATAGCTTAATCAATTAAAATTTCAATTAAACTCCTCTAACATAACTTAGTTATTCATTCCATAACTATAAATTACTAGTAGACTATAAGAGAATAAATTATGAGGAGTGCTACAATGACAACGGGCATGTTACGCCGAATGTCATATCGGGCCTTTGAACCATCTATGAACGCCTCGAGATGCAGTCATAATACACAGATCGATCACGGTGCATAACACACGGGTCGAGGCTGCATGAACGACTCCTGTAGGGCGATGTGTCTTCCGGTGTTTCATAGTTGTTGTCATTCTAGTATTTCCTAAAAAATTATTTGTACTTCAACCTTTGCAATCTTACTGTCATGTATGAATGAACAGATAGAATTACATGAGCAAATAGGGCGAGGAAGTACCGCATTCATATACAAGGCAACATGGAGAGGAATTGAAGTTGCAGTGAAGTGCATGTACCCCAACTTCTTCATCTCAAACGAGAACGGCAACGCTTTCTTCGCGCAAGAGATCGAGACATTATTAAGGCAGAGCCACCCTTCCGTGCTACACCTACTCGGCGCATGCCTAGACCCGCCGGAACATGGGTGGGTTGTAACTGAGTTCCTAAGCATGACACTGAGGGACTGGCTGCATGGCAATGGAGCCAAGAGAGAGGTTGAAAGGTCAGTCCCTCTTCCGCCGCTGGGAGACCGAGTAGAGAAGGCAATGGAGATTGCACAAGCAATGCAGTACCTGCATGAGCAAAAGCCAAAGTTAATTCACAGAGACTTGAAGCCAAGTAACATATTCATGGACGACGCGATGCACGTAAGAGTTGCAGATTTTGGTGCTGCTAGATTCCTGAGAGAAGGGGAGGCAGCAACCACTGGTGAAACAGGCAAGAACCAACTTATTCATCTATCATCAACTAATGTTAATTAGCGCGCAAACTTACCGGTTCATCAGTTCTACATCTTGCAGGGACCTATGTGTACATGGCGCCGGAGGTCATCCGCTGTGAACCGTACGATGAGAAGTGCGATGTCTACAGCTATGCCATCATACTGAATGAGCTTGTTACTGGTCAGCATCCCTACATTGAAACTGATTATGGTCCGACGCAGGTAGATCCATCCATTCCTTCGTCAGTTAGTTAACATTACAAGACTGACATATATTCACTAGAAATTGAAATTCTTAAGCTAGATACATTAAGTATAAAGTTCTTTGGTAGTTAGACTTAAAAACGTATTAGTCAGCCTCAAATTGTATGCAGATCTAAGTCAGTTCTGGATATGGAAGCAATTAATGAACAAAATTAGAAATGGTAGCTAATGGTGTACTGCTAATTAATGAAAGCAATAATTAGAAAGAAACCAAGAGAAGACGCTGCACTTATTAATTAACTTGCGGAAACGATACTAATTAAACAGTCTAGAAAGAGTGGAATAATTAGTCGGGGAAGAAAAGAGTCGAAGGACTAATCACTTGTTTCTTTTCTACATGTCTGAGTCTCAACAGATTGCTCTAGAAGTAGCTGGTGGAAAGTTAAGGCCTGGGCTTCCTGAGGATGATGGACAAATTGAAGAGCTCCTTGATCTTATTCGCCTCTCATGGGATGACGACGTTTCTGTTCGACCATCATTTGCAACCATCACATGTACTCTGAGAGGGGTTCAAGAGAGATTCATTAGTGTTGACTAGCAGAGAAAGATTCAACAGAAATTTATTAAGCTGCCATCAATAATAGTCTCAGTTGATTAGCGGCATTAGCCAACAGAATTAATGAGTTCCGCGTGGCCATCTCAAGTACTGCACCGATCGAGAAAGAAGAGTCTATGTTACACCGCTTAATTTGAACAATACAATCCATAGCTTTTCTCCTTTCAGCATATTTTGAGGTCTATTATATGCAGGTCTAGGGAAAGCCTTGTATATGTTGAGAGAAATATAATCATAGAAGTTTTCATGGATTTCGATCAAGAGAACATGTTTTTAAAATTCATGAAGGTGGAGCCTTACCATTTTTTTCTTTTTTGGGGGCATTCGGTTTGAGGTCGACAAACTGATAGACATCTTCCCGCCTTTGTGTCACAAGAGGAAGACTTTGCCTGCATCCATAAAATCCATTAAAAAAAAAGAAAAGAATTGAAGAACGATAAAAGGCGGAGCAAGTAGAATTGATATATCTACAACTTAGCATAAATCAATTGGGCGAGTGACTTTAATAGCCATTCGATCAGTTTGGAAATTCTCATCTTCCCATGATAATTAAGCCACCCAAAACCTGAATCCTTAAAGATAGTGGCGCCTTCCGGAGCAATAAAAAAGGAAAGGTACAATATGGCTTAGACACTAATTTATACTGAAACTATAACTTGAAATATCTATAACAAATGGCTATTCTTACGGAGTAAAATCGTAAGTTCGTAACTAGAGTTCATTATCAAATAGAAAAAAAAAAAAAAAAAAAAAAAAACCATAAGTTATTCTAATTCATGCATTGATGAATTTTTCATCACCTTCGGAGATGAATCATAGAGTAATCAATCTCAGCAATCACTATTGACTCCTCCGTTCCAGCTGTTGCGATTATTTCACCAAACTGCAAAATATGATAATACACAAATGTGAGGCGCCATTTGTTAAGTTTTTCTCATCAGAAGCTCTAGATACTGCCCTTTTGCTGAGACACTGCTTACTGGTCCAACAAGAGTAGAATGACCCCAAAACATATAACTTCCGCTTGAGTCGCGAGCTGGTGAACAAGTTGCAACAAACAACTGCCATCAAAGTATAGGTGAATGGTGATTGAACCCATTATACTTTATTTTAGAGAAGAAAAAGAAAATGAAACCATACAGATGCAATCCTTCTCCTCCAATTTCAAATTTTGTTTTAAGAGAGCACAGGAATACCTGATTATCAACTGCCCTGAAAAGGAAGTAAAAATATATAGAGATCACAAAAACAAGCATACAACATATAAGATGTTGGCCTAAGCCCCTAACAACCTGAGTGCAAGACTGAAGTTTTACAATGAAACATTAAATTATGATGATGAATAGGCATTTCTGTCAGTTTCATCAAAATAGCAGATTTTGCAAAATTTTGTACAGTAATCTTTAGTCCAAATATATTCATAGTTATGTACTCTATTCCAAGGATATCGAATGGGAGCCATCTTGTTTTAGGCTCTTTTTATGCTTGGTAAAACTCAAGAAAATCATAGAATCATTTAATCTTTTCAGTAACTTCATGATCAATTAATTACGTCCCTCGAGAGCTGTATGATATGACATAAATATTTTACTCAACTATTCTCTCATAAGAAGTTCAACATGTCAAGTGAGGACATTAATCTCTTAAACGGAGAGCTTCAAGTCCACATATTCTAGCAAAGATGACATTAATCAACCAGCAAACTATTTCAAAAGAAAAATCCTTACCTCATCCAACTACGGCACAAATGAATAATTACTTATATAATTCGGGTACCAATCTCAAGTTATAAGTGAGGGCATTAATTAATCTCTTAAACCGAGAGGTTCGAGCCCACATATTCTAACAAAGATGACATTGATCAGCTCATATTTTTATACCTTGCTCTCTGTAGTAGCTCCCACAGAGCTTCACCCGTACTCATGTTGAATGCTGAAGGATAACATATTAAATGGGCACCTGTTATTCAAGCAAAGCAAATCTTTCACTCAGTCTAGCAATGGCATGTCATCTGCAAGCAATTGACATCTAGTTGAAGATAGAGAAGAATACAACCTCTAGAACCATACAGCATAGCAAGCTCAGGAAAACACAGATCATGGCAAGTTCCTATCCCAATACGACCAACATCTGCTCAAATACAATCTATCAGATGCCACGGCATTTTCTTTAAGAACACGGGACCAAAAAAAAAAAAAAAAAAAAAAAGAAGAAGGTTGAAGTGAAAATGCAGCAAAATGATAGGATGGCGGGTGCTTATCGATAGAAATTACTTTAGTTAGCATTAGCAAAATCATTATAGCACAAGCAAAATTGCTAGAGGAATGGTCCCTATGTAGTCTAAAATACGAACTAATTGTTAGGTTTAGAGACACCGCAATGACACACTTTATTAATCACTATAATAAACTCGCTAATTACAATGCGGGGGCTTAACTCTAATTTATAGACTCACATAAACATACTCCTAATCCAACTAGGAGATCCTAACTAGACTCATACTCTAACTCAAAGTCCTAATCAAACTCAAACACAAATCTAATTTAGATTACAACTCCAACATCCCCCCATAATCTAAATTACATATCTGAATTAAAAAATAAAACATCATCCCCCCATAATCTAAATTACAACTCCAACACTAATACCGGTCATCGTGTAATCTGATCACATGTGGGATTGTTCATTTCATTAAGCAAGCATGAAACAGAATAAATAAAATTAATCGCGCTTGATTTATATACATTCTAAGACGTTTAGCAGTTCAATTATACCAGTGTCGACAATCGTGGGCTCATCCCCAGGCGTGTAGAAGTCCGATTCCTTGAAATATAAATCTCCTGGGATGTCAACATCAAATAGATGCAGCTGCGGATCAACAAAAACAATCTTTTAGAACAAAAATCAGCAATACCAATCAACACCATGGAGATATGGAGATACACTTGACATAACTACGGAGGCGACAGTAATGATAGCAGTTCAATATGTTAGACCAGAGGGACTTGCAATGACTTCAAAGCGTGTAACAATGCCACTTTCATAAAGGAAATTTTGCTCTCTAAACTGCAAGAGTCAGCAAATATACTAAAGGATACGATGAAGTAAACCCACCTTTCACTTTGCAGTAGTGAAAGATGAAAACAAGAGCAGCTTCTTTGGTGAATTTCGAGATGATTTCTTCCTCCCCAAACCTCTCCTTTTATAGAGCACTGTCATGACCGCTTAGAGTGAAAATGGGGTAGTGGAGTAGTGGAACAACAAGCATTGATGCAATGGAGTAATGGAGCAACAAGCATTGATGCAATAGAGTAGTGGAGCAAGAAATGGAGTAATGGAGAGTCAAGTTTTCAACTGCACCCACTCAGCCACTCTATTAACTACCCATTTAATCTCGAAAACGGTAACATTAATGGTAAAAACTTTTACCATGGTTAGCTTGTACACATATACACACACTGTGGTGTATAAAAGCGCCTATAAAAGCGCCTATAAAAACTTTTACCCATGTTTCAACTGCACCCACTCACCCACTCAGCCACTCTATTAACTACCCATTTCAAGTGCTAAGTGCGCCTAAAATGCGCCATATGCGCCGCGCCGCGCGCGTGTGGCTCACCTTGCATAGCACTTGTATTTTATTTTACACACACTGTGGTGCAAGAGTACATATATACTCTTTAAACTTGAAGTTCCTAACCGATGTGGGATTAAACATTTATTTTGAAAATGTTCAACAATTCCCCGCCATTTTCAAAATAATCAGATCATTCAATCCACGAAATCTCAAACATTATATGCATAAATAATGGTATCTTGCGATTTGAACCACTAATTTGTGAAAAGTTCATTACATCATATCAGAATTACATGGTAGGTAAACTTTGAACTAATGATTCTATTCGATATGTAGCATAAACATATCACGCATATAATTTACACCAAAGAAATAGCCATAAATATCCCGACACATTCAACATTGGCCTTGTGTCCCGTATCTTCTCGTGAATGTCTTTGGAGCCAAGCCCTCGAACTCCTTGAAGCGCCGCACTTCACATCTACATAGGTAGTCTCCATTCTAGTACCCCCAATTTAAGCACCTTTAGAAGACTATTAAAAGATCATCTCAACCTCCTCTCTTTACATGCAGTACCGAGCACTAACAACCTTGGGATGGTTATTAAAATTTAGTGCTCACAAATACTCTTATAATGAATTTGATCGCATTGAACTCAAGACTTAACGTAATGTTAGGCGTCGAGTTGAGTTTCCACTATTGGTGACCTGTGATTCATGGGCTTGAGACCCATCCCCTTGATGTTTTATTCACCAAGTCTCTTGGCAATCCTTTAGTAAGGGGATCTCGCCAAGTTTTGACTAGATTTCACATAGTCAATTGTGATAACTCCTCTTGTTATCAATTCTCCGACACAACCGTGTCTCACCAATATGTCCGGATTTACCATTGTATATTTGGCTATAAGCCCTTGCTAATGTGGCCTCACTATCACAATGGATAGAGATTGGAGCTACTAGGTTTAGCCGCAATGGTATCTCGTGTAATAATTCACGTAGCCATTCAACTTCTTTTGAAGCTGAGGCCAATGCAATAAACTCTGATTCCATGGTAGAACCAGCCATTAAAGTTTGCTTCTTTGAAGCCCACGAGATCGCACCTCCAGCAAGTGTGAAAATCCACCCACTTGTAGATGCATGATTTTGATCTTTCACAATCCAACTTGCATCTGAAAATCCTTCTAAGACCGAAGGATATCCACTATAGCATAAATCATAGTTAATTGTTTTCTTTAGATATTTCAAAACTCTTCGAATTGCAAACCAATGCAACTCACTTGGATTGATTGTAAATCTGCTCAACTTGCCTACTGCCAAGGCAATATCCGCTAGTGCATGTCATTGCATACATTAAGCATCCAATTAATCTAGAATACTCCAGTTGTGAAACTGGATTGCCTGTATTTTTCACTAGCTCAATACTTGAATCTAGTGGGGTAGAAACAAGGGCACAATTCAAGTGATTGAATCTATTGAGAACTTTCTCAATATAATGAGATTGAGTTAGAGTAATACTCCCCTCATCTCTCACAATCTGAATCCCGAGAATGACATCTGCTTGCCTCATATCTTTCATTTCAAATTGGCTTGAAAGAAACCTTTTGGTCAACTGAACTTGTTCCAAGTCAGTTCCAAAAATCAGGCATGTCATCTACGTAAAGACAGATAATGACACCATTGCCTTTTTCATCAAACTTGCTATATACACATTTATCAGATTCATTTATTTTGAATCCAAAAGCAAGTACAACCTGGTCAAATTTTTGGTGCCACTGTTTTGGTGCTTGCTTTAAACCGTACAATGATTTTCGCAATCTGCACACTTTATTCTCATGATCGGGCATAATAAACCCTTCAAGTTGTTCCATGTATATTTCCTCATCCAAATCTCCATTTAGGAACGCTGTTTTAACGTCCATTTG
Source organism: Stephania cephalantha (assembly GCA_039657325.1). Taxonomy (NCBI): domain Eukaryota; kingdom Viridiplantae; phylum Streptophyta; class Magnoliopsida; order Ranunculales; family Menispermaceae; genus Stephania; species Stephania cephalantha. Next base: position 52,880,292 of record CM077569.1, on the reverse strand, counting down.
GTGGATGACCAACTTGTTTATAGCTGCAATTGCAATAAGCAATCTGATAGTAGCAATTCTAGCTACTGGTGAATAGGTATCGAAATAGTCTATTCCATGCTTTTGGGTGAAACCCTTAGCAACCGGGGCCTCACTTTGTGTTTTTCAATGGATCCATCAAATCTTCTTTTCCTTTTGAAGAGAAATTTGCATTTAATGGCTCCCAAGTGTTATTTCCCATTATTGAATCCATCTCATCATTTAATGCCTCTTTCCAGAAAGCTTGCATCTCTTTCTTTCATTGCCTCATCTACTGTTTGAGGATCAGCATCCGTATTAAAACAATATGGAATTTGTCTAGTTATTGTTTCTCTACTTCCTTCAACTAGGAATGTATAGAAATCGGAACCAAATGACTTAATTTTCCGAGCTCGTTTGCTCCTTCGACGTTCAGGAACTTCTACTATTTCTTTGTCATTTTCAATTTCTATGACTTCCTTCCCTTTTTGGTTTTCTTCAGGAATGCTTTTGGGAACATATTTAAATCTTGTCTCATCAAAGATTGCATCCCTTGATTCAATTACAGTGTTTGCTGAAATCGAATTATTAGGCTCAATTACCATGAACCTATATGCCTTACTGTGTTGTGCATATCCAATAAATATGCATCTCCACTCCCTTTCACCCAATTTTCTCTTTTTGGGTTCTGTGTACTTTTACTATCGCTTTCTGTACCCCAAAACTCTTAAATAATTAAGATTTGGTTTTCGCTATTTCAAAGCTCATATGGGGTGACTTTATTCCTCTTTTGTGGAATTATGTTCAAAATATGGCATGCAATCAGCAATGCCTCTCCCCAAAAACCACTACTCAAACCAGAGTTTGATAGCATAGCATTAACCATTTCGGTTAAAACACGATTTTTACGCTCAGCCACACCATTTTGTTGTGGTGTATAAGGGGCAGTAGTCTCATGGACTATTCCAGTGGATTCAAAGTACTTTGGATCATAGTACTCTCCTCCCCTATCAGACCTTAAACATTTTATAAAGGTCTCACATTGCAATTCAGTTTCTGCCTTATAGGCCCGAAACTTAACCATTGCCTCATCTTTGAAATGCAACAAATAAACATAACAAAATTTGCTATAATCATCAATAAATGTTATAAAATATTTATTGCCTCCTATCGAGGGTGTACCATGTATGTCACATACATCAGAATGTATTAAGTCTAGCAACTTTGAATTTCTTTCAACATTAGGAAATGAATTTCTAGTTATTTTTGTTTTCATGCATGTATTGCAATTTCCTTCATATTTATCAAAATAAGGCAGTAATTCCAAATTTACCATATCATATAATTTTCTGAAATGAACATGTCCTAATCTATGATGCCATAAAAATGAAGGAGACTCAACAAGATACACAGAAACAACATTTTTATTAGATAAAGCGATTACATTGAGCTTAAACATGACCTCATAAGCATAACCCTTCCCTACATATACCCCTCCCTTGGAGAGTACAAACTTGTCAGCCTCAAAGACAAGCCTAAAACCAAACTTATTCAAAAGACCACCCGACACAAGATTCTTCCTCACTTCTGGTGCATAATACACGTTAGTGAGTGTTACAATTTTGCCAGAAGTAAATTTCAGATCAACACTACCTATGCCTTTAACAGAGACAAGAGCATCATTTCCCATGTACAAGACAAGTATTTTCATCTATTGCCTCCATGGTATTGAAGAACCTCTTGTTCTTGCAAACGTGTCGGGTAGCACCAGAATCAACCCACCAAGCCATGTCATTTTCAACGACGTTGATTTCAGAAATCATAGCAATGAGATCATCATTGTCGTTTCCTGCACCTTTTGCAGTGCTGGAGGAAGCTTGATGTTTTCCTTGCTTCCTCTTCCAATGATAACATTCAGACTTGAGGTGACCATCTTTCCCGCAAAACCAACAAGTGACTTTCTGCTTCCTTTGATTCTGGTTTTGGTTGTTCGGTTTTCCCGAACCAACAGATGCTTTTTGAAACCACCAGGCTTGTTAGGCCTGTTCGATAGGGGGGCTTTTTGAACTTAGCGCTTCCATCACATGCACTTTGAAATCTCCCGAGCATTCTCGCTCTTTTTCATTTTCCCGCATGCGACAATCCTCTTCTACCCAAGATGGTTAGCAAGTTCATCAAGAGTTATGTCCTCTTTTTTATGCTTAAGAGTTCGTTTGAACTCCTTCCAGGATGGGGGCAGTTTATCAATAATAGAAGACACAACAATTTTTTCCAACAGTAGGGTTAGTTTACAAATTTTTTCACAAAATAGGGAGGTTTTTTTTTTATCACGGAAGTAGGCAATAACGCCTTCTCAAAAGGCGTTATTGAGTGAGATGTTTTTTGGTTGGCGCTGACGTGGCGTCCACGTGGCATGAGTTTGTACAGATAGCGCATTTTGAAAAGGCGCTATCTGTACATGTGGCCGCCACCTCACCGCCACGTCAGCGCCACATCACATCATTCAATAACGCCTTGCCACGTCAGCGTCACATCACCTCATTCAATAACGTCTTCTCAAAAGGCGTTATTGAGAGAAAATTGCGTTTGTGAGGTGGCGCTGACATGGCGCTGACATGGAGGCCACATGTACAGATAGTGCCTTTTGAAAAGGCGCTATCTGTACGAACCCATGCCACGTCACCGCCACGTCAGCGCCAACCTCACAAACGCAACTCGCCGATCTGTCTGTCACCGCCACGTCACCAACCGGGTCACCAACCGCGTCGTTCTCGGCCGCTCCGTCCCTCGCCCCTTGGCGTCGTCGTCGTCGTCGAGCGATCTCGACAATTACAACCAAATTTGAATATGCATATGAGGAGTTTATATTTGTATAAAAAAAAACCAATTTTGAATATATATATATATATACATTGGTTTCAACCTTCAACTCTCTTTTCTAAACTAACTAACATTAACTAACATAACCAACTAAACTAAATAAACTAACTAACTAACTAACTAAGTAACTAACTAACTAACTAACCTTAACCAAACTAAAATAACTAACCTTAACTAACTAACAAACTAAACTAACTAAACTAACTAACTAACTAACTAACTAACTAACTAAACTAAACTAAACTAACTAACCTAAACTAACTTAACCAAACCAAACTAAACTAACTAACTAACCTTAACCAAACTAAACTAACTAACTTTAACTAACCTAACCAAACCAAACTAAACTAAGTAACTAACTAACTTCAACTAAACTAACTAACTAACTAACTAACTAACTAACATAACCAAACTAAAGTAACTAACAAACTAAACTAACTAACATTAACTAACCAAACCACCTAACAATACAAACTAAGTAAACTAAAATAACTAACTTAACTAGCTTAATTGCAAACATAACCTAACTCAACTACACTAAGGAACATACCCTAACTCAACTACACTAAACAAACATAACCTCAACACCTAAACTAAACTAACTTAACTAACTAACCTAATTAACCTAACCAAACTAAACTAATATAACCTAACCATCGACACCTAACTAACTAAGCTAACCACTTAAGTTAAATTAAACATATAACCTAAACTAACTTAACAAACTAAACTAACTATTGAAGAGTAATCAAATCTACGACATTATAATAATATGGAAAACATGAAAAATAAGTTTATTCAATGAGAAGGTTGAATACACGTACTTCGTGAACCCAAAATATAAGTTATTTACAAATCACCATGACATCAAGTAAACTCATCATGCAGGTCTATTTCGGCGGTTCCGTTGACGTTGTTGCTCGGTGATGCAAACCGGACGTACTTTCTTTGTCTAGTTGGACGATGTGTTTGTACATCCTGGTTGAGCTTGTTGAGGTAGTGGTCTTGCGATGAATCACGTCGAGTAGATTGTTGTGTTTCCTCCGGTTCTTGACTCGACTCACCTCTCGCTATCGATGCTACCAAAAATAGAGGTGGAACCATTCCGAAATACCGCTTCCCTGCATGGGGGTTGGGGAATGGAACATGAGGTCGCGCATGGTCAACAAGTTCATGAATGAAGGGGTCTCCACTATACGCCATATTGTAATTATATGGAGTAGGAGTATATGGACTAGGCATGTATGGAGGCGATGATGGATACGTTTGATGATGAGGCATTCCATGGTCCGGATATGAAGACGAAGGCCCGGTGCGTAAGGATCAAAATGGTAAGGAGGAAGATTCACGCTCGGCGGCACAGGTACAAACATTTGAGGTTCCGTTGGGGTGTGGAAGATGCAGAATGTACCCATGAGAAAAATGACTACTCTCGCCAACATTCTCTGTTCTACTCACTCTCGAACGAGATGAACGTCTTTGGAGGAGAACGTCTCGCTACTCTCTCGCAGCAATCTCGATCGAGTAGATGGACGTGGTGGACGAGGACGTCCGGCGCGTTCCCGCACGCCTCTCGGTCGTGTTCGTCTTCTTCTCACCTCTATGTTTGGTTCGCCCGATCGTCTTCTTCATCTTCTTGTTCATTATCCTCATCTATGTCTTGTTGGACGTCAATTCCGTCATGCGAAAGATTAGACCTTTGTCTTTCATCTTCGTCCAAAATTTTAATCCCTTCATCAAGGGCGCAAGTCCTTGCTCGTACACATCCTCAATAAACACACGCCTAAGTCGACGCACCAAGTTACGCCGATATACAAAAAATAAGAGCTCAAATCACGCAATATAAAATATTAAATGTTCGAGGAAAAGTAAGAGTTAGAAGATTACCGAGTAGTCACGTAACGCCCCGTCGTGTCCTATGAATCTCCTAGTGACCGATCGATACCACGTCATGTAGTCTTGATGGTCATGCCCTTCATTCAGTGTCGCTGTCGCAATGGTGTCCCCACGATTTTCCCACATGTTTATGTAGCTTGCGTGAAAAGTCACCCAATTTTCATGATGATGTCCACGCAATTCGACGCAATGCGGTTGTGCGTCGTAAGCACAATTAGGTGACACTACTTGTACCATGCCGAATTGTCTCATGACCTTTTTTGGTCGATGCCACTCCACAATGTGGAAACAAATAAGGGGACACGTCGAGAGCCAACTGCCGTGACCATTTGTACGATACTTTCGGGAAGAGACCCCATGAGTTCATTATATGGTTGTCACACCACATCATCCTCATGCCTCTGAGAGTCGAGTGCATCACGGTATGCCGATACGACGTGCGTCGCATTTTGTGAAACCGAAAATGCATCGAGCCATCTCGTGTATGAAACAATAAGTTAAGATAAATGAACATGGACAAGAATTATTTGCAAAGTAATGACAAATCGACTTTAATACTCGTCCGAGTGGAACGTCCATAAGCATGTTTTGGCCATCCACCGTTCGATGTTGAGCTCTAGATACACGCAGACGCCGCGGTGCTATGAATGGAAATCGTCCCATGCCCACAACAGTTGTACAAGAATTGAGGCGCCAAAGAACCTCATGTGCCCTGCGCGAGATCCGCGACACAACTCCCCGTACAAATAAGCCAAACATGCACTCCCCAACTATATTGGCTGCTACTTAGAAATCCTCCAACAAAGGTAGGAACATCAAATGTACGAATCGATTGGACTTGTCGGCGAAAGACAACCACCGATGAGTTGTAGTATGTACGATCGAACGTAACGTTGGACCGACTCGTCATCGCTTTCATCATCTATTGCTGGAACGTTACGCTCAAGCCAATCGACCTTAAGTTTACAACCAACGATGTCATCTCCACCAAGAATTCGTCCAAGTAGCCTCTCGCAGACATCGATAGTCTCGTCGTCGTCGTTCCCGTCACGGGCATACCTTCAATAGGTAATCCAGTTCGCACTCGCACGTCTTGGAGTGTAATTGTGCACTCCCCACAATGCATGTGAAATGTATGCGTCTCGGGCGCCATCTCTCTACAAACGCAAAGAATCAAAGCCCAATCAAGGCTGAAAAATGCTACCCGGATATCCCATAGAACTAGGGTTTGTAAAATGTGCCGGTCCCAGTTTTGTCCTGGTCCCCGTTTTAAACGGACCGGCAATTTTTTTTTGACAAACATACGGGACTGGACAATATTTTTTGTCCGTTTAAAAATACGGGACCGGGTCTGGGCAAAAATTTTAAAAAAACGGGTACCCGTTTTGTGATTAATTTGAAGGGTATATTTGTAATTTCACTGTGAAAATTGAGAAAAAGTGAAAAACCTACTTCTCTGTTCTCTTCGCCGTTCTCTTCTCTCCTCGGTCCCGTCTCTCGGTCTCTGCGTCTCACGGTCTCACCATCTCCTCTCTCACGCTCGGTCCCGTCTGCCGTCTCTCTCGCGTCTCACGGTTGCTCTCACCATCTCCTCTCTCACGCTCGGTCCCGTCGGCCGTCTCTCTCTCGTCTCACGGGCTCACCATCTCTACTACTCTCTCACTCTCAGCTACGCGCGCGCGATCTCCTCTCTCTCGCCACCAACTAGTTCCGATTTGGTCTCACCAGTCCATCGGTACATTCGAAGCATAGTTTCGATTTGGTCGAATGGTAAGTGTTGAATGTCTCGACTCTCGAATGAAAATGTTTCACCCATATTGTTAACGGAACTAGTAACCGACAATGACATTGTGTTCATTCATTTCGTAGGATGTGACCCCAATTCCCACCGACTCTCGCTTCTCACGACTCGCGGTCTCTCGCCTCTCCTCTCACTCCCGAGTCTCGACTCTCACGGCCTCTCTCTCTCTGGTACCACATACCTTCACATAATTTGATTTAATTTATATTCAATTGTCTATATATATTATCATTATGGCCTCTACTCATTATTAACTAGACATTATTTCTTTTTTGTTCACGTAATTGCCTTTATTTGATTAGGAAAAAAAAGAATGTAATGCGATTTTATTACTTTGTGTGCAACTGTGCATTTTTCATATTTTGTTAATGAGATTAATCCACTAGATTTAGATATGATTTTCATTTTATATTATTGCAAGTCATGGGTGATAATATGCATAGCATTGCATCTAATTCTTCTCAAAAGAAGAGGAAAAATCATCTAAAGTGTGGGATGATTTTACTTGTAATTCCTCCCGGCACTTCGAGTATCCTGATAATAGGATCACGATCTCAAGGAAAAAGTTTTTGGATTGTGCTACACAATTGGCATTCGATTGCAAGAAAGGATTGGTGCAAGATGTGGTTACAAGATGGAATTCTACATACCTCATGATTGAATCACGTTATATTATCGTAATGCTTTTGCTCATCTTGCTTTGAGTGACACAAATTATGTATTTTGTCCCGAGTTGGAAGAGTGGAATCAAGTGGAATATGTTTTTAAGTTTTTGAAAATATTTTATGATCTAACTAATATATTTTCTCGGTGCAAAGTATCCGACAATAAATCTTTTCTTTCATGGAATGTGGAAAATCCAAGCTCATTGAAGGATGAATTGAATAACCCGAATCATTTCATTCGATCTATGGCTTCAAAAATGCAATTAAAATTTGACAAGTATTGGAAGGATTGTAATGAAATATTGGCAATTGGTGTCATTTTAGATCCTCTGTACAAAACAAAAGTGGTCGAATTTGCTTTTTCAAAGATTTATGGTGATGAAGGCAAGTTCAAGGTTGCTATAATTCGCGATAAACTTCAATTGTTGTTCGAGACATATTCTCATGAATTTAATCATTCAAGTGGAGATGTTTCATCCACTAGCAACCAAACGCCACAATTTGTTGAAGCAAATGATATAAGAGAAGATGATCTATATGCTATGGTATGTTCTACAATTATGATTTATTTATTTTTAGTATTTGATTTAGTTGTGGTTCTTACTTTATGATTATCTTATTGTTTATAATTGTGTGTTAGGGTTATGACTTTTTCCAAGGTGATGATGTTTCTAATGAGCAACAATCTAATTGGATATTTACTTGCATGAGCCATTGCTTGATAGAAAGAAGAATTTAGACATCATAGATTTTTGGAAATCTGCTCAATATCGATATCCAAAGTTGAGTATGATGGCACGTGATATTTTAGCCATTCCTTTAACTACTCATGCTTTCCGAGTCGCTTTTAGTACAGGTAGAACACTTGACAAGTATAGAAATTCTCTTTTACCCGAAAATGTTGAAGCATTGATATGTTGTCGTGATTGGGTGAATGGAGCAAAGTTGAAGAACAAATCTGGTGAGCATTATATAATTAGTTATTTGATTGGTAAACTATAAGTCTAAATTGATTTGTTGTGTTTGATTTTTTTTTTTTATGTAGATACTCGAAAGAAAGAGTTTGATGATATCAATGCGAAATGTTGAAACCGAAAATAGATCTCAATCCCACAACTTCTCGGGCAAGCTTCAAATGATGTGGAGGTTGAAGATGTGGGTGACGAAGATGATGAAGTTGAAAGTTTAGGTATTGTTGCTTTATTTATTCTTATGTTTAAATGATCGAGCTTTTACAATTAATGAAAACATTTTTTTTCCTAATGTCTTTCGATGAATGACTTGAGGTTGAGGGGTTAGAGACGAGTCACTGAGAGTTGAAGGATGTGGAATTGTGTGGGATGAGTTGAAGAACTACACTTAATTTTTTATTAAGTGTTTGTGTCATGAACTTTTTTATGTAGTTGTTGTTGATGCATGAGGTGAAGATATACTTTGATAATTTGGATTTTGGACTATTGAGAATTTGAGGTGATATCTCTTTTTTTAAAAAAACTTTTGTGATGTTTATATTGGAAATTAAAAAATTGTGATATTATGTATTTATTTTTTGGTAATTGGTGATTTGTAGTTGTAGACTTGTAGTTGTAGTTGAGGGGTTTTTTTTAAGATAATTGATAAACAAAATATTTAATCATCTTTAAAAAAAAGCGGTAAAACGGTCCCGTATGTTTTACAAACATACGGACTGGACAAAAAACAAAGGTGCCGTTTTGAAAACGAGACCGGACCGGCACCAAATTTTTGGATTTTTAAAATAGGTGTCCAGTCCCGTTTTTGTCCGTTCCCGTATTTTTGCCAGCCCTACATAGAACCCACTAGAACGAAGATATGGGATCATCCTAGAATGATATCGCATCGTTCGATCAACGACCCCACGTCTTCGACGTACGCGCATTGTTTCGTAAACCTTGGAATTGATAATGTATTAATGTATGTTTTTGATACAATATTGCTGGTAAATATGACGCATTCATGTAAATTGGCCTTACCTCGCCCTCCAGGTTCGCGTCGATCTGTGAGTAGATTGGAGTTCCAAGAGTGATGGATCTCAAGGTCCTGGATCCATTGCGGTAAAGACAACTACTTGTTTCCTCCGGTTTTCCGCCGCAACGTAATTAACTATACCAACTTAACTAAACTTAATTAAGTAAACTAACTTAAACAAACATAATTAACCAAACTAACTTAAACAAACTCACTAAATTAAACTAACGTAAACAAACATGTACCCACTCCACAATGAAAACTAACTTAATCAAACTTAATTAACTACCAAACGTCAACTAACTTAAACAAACTTATTAAACAAACTAAACTAACATAAACATACTTAATTAACTAAACTCACTTAAACAAACTAAAACTAACTTAACAAAACTAACTTAATCAAACTAATCAAGAACTAAACTTATTAAACAAACTAAAGTAACGTAAACATACTTAATTAACTAAACTCACTTAAACAAACTCAAATTAACTTAATCAAACTAACTTAAACAATCTTATTTAACTAACTAAACTAACTTAACTATATACACATACCTCCTCCTTCTCCTACCTCCACTCCGTCGCTACGCCGCCTTCCTCCTCCGCCGCCGCTCTCGCTCCTTCCCCCCCCGCCGCATTGTAGATCCCTCCTCCTCCTCCGCCGGCCGTCACCGCACGCTTCCGCTCACCACCGGACCGCCACATAACACCACGTTCCACGTACCACCACGTACCCCCGCCAAGCTCGACAAACGTCTCCGCCGCGCGCACACACTCGCCCACTCTCTCCCGTTAAAACAAAGATGTCCGCCCTCCTTCTTCCTCTCGTCTCGTCTCTCTCTGTTCGGTTCGCTCCCCCCTCCCCCCCAAGTACCCGACCCACCCCACTCTCCACAAGAAACCCGTGACCGTCCCCGTGACCTACACCGCCCCCTACCCCCTACCCCTATACCGTAGAGACGAAACCGACGCAGAGAATATATTCTCTGCGTCGGTTTCGGAAGATGATCGTGGGGTGCGGATAGCGCCTTTTGAGAAGGCGCTATCTGCGCCTAAGTCACGGGTTTCCAGGTCCACGTGAGCCACGTGGACCAGAAAACCCTTTATCTTTTCCCACGTGGCATATGATAGCGCTTCCTGCGAAGGCGCTATCGATGCCACGGTTTTCTCGGTCCACGTGGATCCACGTGGACCGAAACCCTAATGTGTCCACGCGGACACGATAGCGCCTTCGCAGTGCGCTATCGTGTAATGTGTCCACGTCGATCCACGTGGACATGTCGACGTGGACACATACATCGATAGCGCCTTCCGCGGCGCGCTATCGTTGTTCTACACGCCACGATGTCAGCCACGTGGATAACGCCTTTTGAAAAGGCGTTATCCACGTGGCAACAGCAGAACAAAAATTTCTGCCACGTAGATGACGCCTTCTCAATAGGCGTTATTGCCTACTCCCCGGAAATAAAAAATTTTCACCCCTATTTTCCTCATTAAATATTATAACATGTGTACTTTGGTAAAAACTTCGTTTCATCCATGACAAGATTGTGTTGAGAGAAATTATTTCTAATCCTCTCAATTTCACGAAATTGTTCCATGACAGACCTATCATCAACCATTTTAAAATTAATAAACTTTGATATGAGGAATTTCTTACTTGTCGCATCCTCCTTATGGTACCTTGCCTCCAGCTTCTCCCACGCTCCTCCTTGGCGTAGGGGACGTCATGGTAGAGGTCGAACAAAGTGAGTCCTTCATGGCGTTCGTAATGTGACCTCTCGGCAGTGTGGTCATCCGTCTCCCATTTCGCCTCTTCCCGATCTCGCTCGACGCTTTCATCGTCGAACTCCACTCTGCTTTTGGTGTATCCGAACATACACCGAGATGAAGCGCCACCAAAGCAGAAATGCACTCTCTTTTGCCACCTCAGAAATCGCATCCATCGAAGCGATCCAACTTCACAATGTTAGCCGAAACTGACTCTTTGATTGATGAAGCCATTGCAACAAGAAGAAAATTTCATTTAGATTGTTAGACTGAGGACTTGCAATGACTTCAAAGCGTGTAACAATGCCACTTTCCTAAAGGAAATTTTGCTCTCTAAACTCGCAAGAGTCGCAAAATATCCTAAAGGATACGATGAAGTAAACCCACCTTTCACTTTGCAAGTAGTGAAAGATGAAAACAAGAGCGAAGGTCGGTGAATTTCGAGATGATTTCTTCCTCCCCAAACCTCTCCTTTTATAGAGCACTCGGTCATGACCGCTTAGAGTGAAAATGGGGTAGTGGAGTAGTGGAACAATCAAGCATTGATGCAATGGAGTAATGGAGCGAATCAAGCATTGATGCAATAGAGTAGTGGAACAAGAATGGAGTAATGGAGAGTCAAGTTTCAACCGCACTCACTCACCACTCTATTAACTACCCATTTAATCTCGAAAATGGTAAAAATTAATGGTAAAAACTTTTACCATGGTTAGCTTGTACACATATTCACCTTGCATAGCACTTGTATTTTATTTTACACACACTGTGGTGCAAGAGTACATATATACTCTTTAAACTTGAAGTTCCTAACCGATGTGGGATTAAACATTTATTTTGAAAATGTTCAACACAATATGCCTAAATATGGAGAAGTAAATCTTATTAACAAACAAATTACATCTAAACAATGCAGGCGCTGTATAGCAAAGCACTTACCTTTCTATGCTTAGCTATCAATTTCCCATCTGAGCCAAATATGCAACTTGTATTATACAGCTTATTACCACACCTCTCAGGAATAGACCCGCCCACAATTGTGATGCCTTGACTGAGTGCAACTTCTGACAGCATTGCGAATGAAGGCGATGCTTTTTCATCAGTAAAATCTTCAGAGAATTTTGAGAAGAACTCGTCCGAATAAGGACAATTCCACATTTCCTGAATAAAGTAGTCACATCAATACGAATAGTCTTAAAACACTAAAAACCCGCCAAAGCATCTCTCGGTGAGATAAGAGTGCGTCATTTTGCCAAAAGGTAGTAAAGTTTGAGAAGGTCATTGAGTTAGACTTCTAAATAACAGCATAACAGTTAGATTATATATTAAAATGCCAACAAATAATTAACTGATTTTTTAGGGACCTCTAAATAAATATTTTTTTTAACCCAGACCTCGCCTCCCATTCAGCTGGGAAAAGGTCTATGGAAATCAAATGAATAATCTAACACATATTCACAATACACCCAACAACATAAATAGGTAGAGATCGAGTACTGACTGGAAGAACAACAAGCTTGGCGCCAGCAGCAGCAGCGTCTTGGATCAATTCGCGCGCTCTCGCGATGTTCTTTTCCTTGTCCCGCGTAACCAAAAGCTGGCATAGAGCTACCTTGAACTGCCACAATTAATTAATAACAAATTAAGAAAGCAAGAATTAATAAAGCAAGCAACAAATTACGATCATAATCTCACCTTTGTTGTTCCATTTAGTGCCAATGGACAAGGTGGCGCAGCCATCGCTAATCCTATGCTACCACAAGACTCAACTGATTCACATTAAATAGATCAGATTAGTACCCAGTCCCACACATCAAAAAACAAGTGCTTTCGAATATGGTGAGTCTCAGACTAAACTCCACTGTTTCACTATTTCTCTTTCATCCTCTGATTTAGTGAGAAGGGCGCCCTTTCGAGTCAGGTCTTTTATCATTTCGATGTTGGCTCAGATGCCCATATCGTGTGATCTCGACTCGCCACACGCGTAGTTCAATGTGCTCATCGCGTTACCCCGAGATGAATCCAAGGCACATTAGCATGGCGTATCCCTCATGTTCGAACCGTGAGTTTGAAACCAAACTTCTCCTCGGGAGGATATATGGGGCGATTCGGGTGAGATTCAATGTAGATCTTCACTGGCGGTCCAGGAGGGACCACTTGTGTGGCTCCTAATAATCCATACATCTCTTATCGGTGCACAGGTTAGACATCAATGGGAAAATCAAATGTTATTTCTACGACCAAGAACTACGAGATCACTTGTCATTAAAAAAAAAAAAAAAAACGATAGAGGAAAAGTGTGGATCCAAAAACGATGCACACCAAGTGTTGGACAAAATGGGTGAATGAATTGATGAGATGACAACAACAACCCACCATCTCTCGCCATTGATCAATCTCTCCCTCCAAATCACCAAATCCCTCCACCAAATCAAACAAGCCCACGCCCACCTCCTCAAAACCGAAACCCAAACCCAAATCACCAACTCCCTGATCCCACTCACAACAGCCCTCCTCCACCTCCCCGGCAACAACCTCCGCTACGCCCACCAACTCTTCGATCAAATCCCCAACTGCAACAACCAGAAACTCTGGACCGCCCTGATCCGATGCCACTCCCTCCACGCCCAGTTCCCCCACTCCATCTCCCTCTACGCCCGAATGCACCGCCAATCCGTCCCCCCAAACGCCTTCACCTTCACTTCCGTCCTCAACGCCTGCGCGCGAGCCCCAGCCACCCGACAAGGCGAGCAAGTGCACGCCCGGATCGCCCATTCGGGATTTCTCGCCAACCAAGTCGTGCAAACGGCGCTGCTCGACATGTATGCGAAATGGGGGTGCGTGGAGGACGCGCGGGAGGTGTTTGATGAAATGCCTGAGAGAGACGTGGTGGCGTGGACGGCGATGGTGGCCGGGTACGCCAAGGCTGGGATGGTGGGCGCGGCGAGGGAGGTGTTTGATGCGATGGGGGAGAGGAATGTGGTTTCGTGGACGGCGATGGTGGCCGGGTACGCGAGTTTGGGGGATGTGGAGGCTGCGAAGGAACTGTTTGATGAAATGCCTGTGAGAAATGCGGTTACTTGGACGGCCATGATTGCCGGGTATGGGAAGGTTGGGGATGTGGGTAGCGCGGAGAAGGTGTTTGGTGAAGTGCCCAGGCCGGATGAGTCGTGTTGGGCGGCGATGATCGCGTGTTATTCGCAGAACGGGTGGTCGAGGGAGGCGATCGGGATGTATAAGAAGATGAGGGGAGGGAATGTGAAGGCTAGTGAGGTGGCCATGGTTGGTGTCATCTCTGCTTGCACACAAATAGGGGATATTGACACAGCTGAGCTGATCACTGATCACATTGAGCATTGGAGCTGCAGTAAGTCTTCTAGTCTAATACTGAAACTAAGCATGCTTTGTATGTCTACTTGTGTTTTAGTTTTTATGAATTAGAAGTTCTTCCAATCAAATCCCTCACTAGAAGATTCGACGAGGTAGGGGTAGACCGAAGCTAACTTGAGAGACAGATATTAAATAGGATGGATTTGAATTATGTTTAAAGCACGCCATTAATTACACTGAAACGATCTCGTCTGATCCATTTAGCCGACCCCAACTAATTTGAGATTGAGGCTGTGTTGATGTTGATGTGGTAGTTCTTAAAGTTTGGATTATTTTGCAAAATCGCGTGAAGGTTTGAATTTTAGCGCCTATTGTCTAATGTATTTTGCCTGTTCGATGCGTTTTGTAGATCGAACGCTGGTGGTATCGAATGCTTTGATTCACATGCACGCGAAATGCGGGAGCATAGACCGAGCGTTGAATGAATTCAATAGAATGCGCGAGAGAGATGTTATATCATACAGTGCTTTGATCACTGCTCTGGCTGATCATGGAATGGCAAATGAAGCATTGGAATTGTTCTCAAGAATGCAAAGTGAGGGAATAGAACCAAACCAAGTAACATTTGTAGGGGTCCTCAATGCTTGCAGCCATGCAGGGCTAGTGAATGAAGGTTGCAAATATTTCAAACTGATGACAAAAACTTATGGGATTACTCCCCTGACGGAGCATTTTGCTTGCATGGTTGATCTCATGAGCCGAGCAGGGCGAACCTGCGAGGCGTATCAGTTGCTATTGGACAATGTGGGTGGTGCCAATGATGCCGGAGCTTGGGGTGCATTGTTAGGGGCTTGTAGGGTACATGGGCATGTTGAGCTTGGTGAGATTGCCGCGGCTCGCCTTTTCGAGATTGAACCTGATAATACAGGAAACTATGTGCTTTTGGCTAATCTGTATGCTTCTAGAGGTAGATGGGATGATGCAGCAAGAGTGAGGAAGAAGATGGATGAGAAAGGTGCTGTAAAGTCTCCTGGGTGCAGTTGGATTTCTAAAAAGATAAATCAACAACTTCAACTCATTGAGTGCTAATATTGTTGTTACATCAACCAAGACGGGTTGATCCAATAGTAAAGGCAAACTTGAGATCGTGCGCCTAACCCACACAAATCCAATTCAACTCCCAGATTATTGGGGTACGCCGAGACTGATTGCACCAGAACGTCGTGGGAATAGCCGGCTATAAAAAAAGAAATATTATTGTTACTTCAATTTTCTATGACATGTAAAGGTTGAGACCAGTGTGAAAAGAGTGTAGGGTTCAAAATTCGAACAAGAGTAAAATATAAAGTGCTTTCTCATTTTCTCCATAGAAGAAATAAAGAGGCATCACTATCATATGCTCCAGTGAACTCTGTATTTGTCTCAAATGAGATCAAGCATCTAGCAAATGTTACTACTCATTACAACAACGCAGATGGAATTGAGTCAATGACCCTCTCTCCCTTCTCTTTTCTAACCGACTCTTTACGAAGAAGCAAATGAAGATTGGATGGAACCTCGGACGTTGATAATCCTTCCTTCCTTGCTGCAATTCAAAGCTATACGACGCCATAGCACTTACAGATTCTTCACGAAGATTGCGGATAGTCTCAACTCTCAAACCACCAAGCGAAGCCAAGCCAATTGGTGATGCGCGTCTATGATATGTTTAAACAATCAAGTCTTCAAAGGAGCCTTCTTTTGTCTGTCAGAAATGCGTGCTGGAGCATTGGAATGTGACTTGAACCGACCTCTTCCCCCTACTTCTTTTTCCTGAGAAATGAATACAACTGTGATTCAGATTCCTTAAACAAGACCAAAATACATAAAAGCATACATACAAAAGAAGTTCTACCCAAGAAAGAAAGAAAGAGAAAAAATCAGATCATGTACTAACCAATGTTCACAAAATATTTGGGTTTTACTGCCTAGCTGGTTATACTAGATTTCAGCAAATGCCAAAATCAAATCAAGTCGGTGGTAATTTTAGGGCACAAATTCAAGAAATCATGAGGGAGCACCCTATAAGAGGGTTATTGAATGATTCATCAGAAAGATTTGTATCGACAATACCTATAACGTTACTAAGAACTTCCTTTCAGCAAGATGCAGTCAATCACCCCTGTACCGCTGCCATTTCCTCTCATTATATATGCTCCAATGCAGTTCAAGTGGTAAGGTTCTTTAGTTACATAATACATGCGATACCATGTTATCTACACTGGTACTGAACATTTTGTTTTTCGTCGATATTTATGGTGCTGAACAAATTGAAGGCACTAACTATGCACACACTGCACTTTTGGAAATCTTATGCTACAAACCATAGATATATAAAAGTAAGAAAACAGAGAGTATGCAAGAAGATAAGTCCCAAAAGAAAAACATCGCAAAATCTGCCACAACACGTCTCCAGTTTTTCCTTGCAAGGCTTAATGCGTTAGAAATTTTAAAATACTCTTGCTGGTAAGAAAAAACTAAAGAGACTCCAAAATTAGCATGGACAAGGTAAGAAAATATCACAACAACAATGCTGCCATAACACCCTAGAATTACATAGTTAATGGAAATCATGAGGTACCAATGAACTGAGCATACACACAAGTGACCTGCGTGTGTCGTACAGTCTCTAGGTAGGAGTATAACATTTCACCTTTGAGGGATACATTTCCTATTATGATGTTTGGTTGAATTATGCTTTCATGATTCATCATTATCTACTAAATTTAGTTTTAGAGGTTAAGCAAATTGATTGACGCACCTTTTTCTTCACAACTTGAACGACATCTTCATCGTAAAGAACGTGAGAAAGACCGCAGTGTTGAGGATAATGCCTCACACTTGTGCCCCACACCAGCACATACTTTACATGCTGTACCAGAGTTCTATGTATGTGGTTACAAAAGGCTTCTACCGAGCAGCCACCTCTGTCCTGAAACCAGATAAAATGGATATGCTAATCAACAAATGATGAAACGAACTAGGCAAAAATGTCAATCAACACGAAAGGGGTTGTGAAAGATTAGTCCACATCACATACAACAGAAAAAACTGCTGGGTCTGTAAAATCAGGTTGCTGTCCCTGTGGCTTTGTGTAAACTCTGACAAGACCCATTTCTTCCCACATTTTTGCCAGTAGTCTGTCCAAATTCAGCTGTTGCAGTAGAAGCAAGAAATTAGTGCTTCGCTAATTCTCAAGTTTAAAGTGAAGAATAAACTCAATTCTAGTGGAATTTTAGTATTACAGATGCATCTTCTCTTTGGCCAGGGTTGTCAGCATGATTAAAGCTTTGACAAATTTGTGGCATCTAACCGATCCTAGTGAGCAATCATATTTTTCGTTTTAAGTTTTTCAAGCAGCAAAAGTAAACTACAATTTTAATTTTTTTTACCCTTTCAAGTAAAGAGAAGATAACACTTGCCTTCATATTGCAACTGATGACAATGGAATTTGGCTGACGAGCAAGTCTGTCAACATCATCAATACCAATTACATCAATCTTGTTGTAGACGTATACACATTTCATATATTTTCGATTCCCCTCAATTACATCAATCAGATCATCCACAGTGGCATTCTCTCGGAATAATATCTAAAGAAAGCAATAAGAAGAAGAAAACATCAGAACTACTTATTGAATGTCATCTGGGGCAACAGCTTGGATACATGCTTTAAATGAAACTAAATGACTTGATACACAACATATACTATGAATTCAGTATCTGTACACATGAATTTTGTTCTTGGAGGATGCATATTCCAGAATCTCATGAGTGAGAAGAGAAGGTGGCATTTTCTCGTTGAATTATTCGAATGCGAAAAAAATATTCTCTCAGCATTACGAGTTCAGATCTTCCCATGGACAAAAAAAAGTCATTCAGCATTTTCTAGTTGAATTATTTAAAGACTACGACTATTGAATTTATGTACGTATTGTAGTTACTATAAATAAATTCTACACTATGTAACTTTTTCCACAATGTCTTATGTTTTCTTGTACATCTTTAAAAAGGTTTAATACTTCTAGATGACTCAACAAATTAAAGCAGCCAAAGTTACAAACACTATACAAGAAAATATACAAAGAAACATCCAAAAGATTGTCTATTTTCAAAATATCTGCATTAAAGTATTAATTTCGTTTACCTATATATGCATGTGATATTTCAAAAGAATACATGCTAAATAGCACAATGGGATAGGATTTTACTATATATAGTTATAATTATATATCTGTCAGATATAGATATGGAGGTTTCTTGATCAAATGTGTAAAAAGGGAGGTGAAGTTTTAAAGCGTAAAATTCTTTTAGCACATCATGTCCATAAAGAATCCTCCAAAAATGGAAAAAAAAAAGGAAACAATAAAATAAAAATAAAAATAAAAAACAATAATATATTACGAAGGAATTTGTCAATTTTTGTTCCTTTGTTCCAAAAATAAACTCCCCTTGACTTTATTAAATAATATAGAGGATATTATCCAACCTAACCTTCTTCCCCCAAAACAAATAGATTGCTTCAGGTACTTGGATCCATATCTTGATAAAATTGAATACCCAAAGCATCGCAAAAATATTTACCATCACAACAGAGAGGTAGGATTTTTACTATAAGTTGATGTTTCGTGTCTGAAAATCGTAAACAATCAGTCTCCTTACACGAAAATTGTTAACAATCAGACTCGTGTTGGGATTTCAATGAAGTGTATCAGTCAGTTAACAAATCAAGCACAAATAAACTATGTACTCGAGTACGAGCAAGAATGAGGAAGTTCAAAAACTCAGGATACTCTATCTGGTCAAACCATTAAGTTATAACGAAAATGGCAAATATCATGCCTAGGTTTCTTATTTCCTAACATAATGGAAAGCACATGAGCAAAAATGATGAACAAGCAAGGCAAAGGGAGTGAAATCTATAAAAATACCTAAGTGATTTTCACATTTATATTCCACTTCAATTTATTCACTTGGACAACTTTTAGACTATTTGCTCTGCACAATCAAAGTTTGTAAAAATAATTAAAAAAAAAAAAAGTAAACCTCTGCATTGTGTATCTTGTATTCATGTAAAATTTGATAGCAAAGCTTCTCATCCACATGGGTCAATGGCAACGTACTGTTGAAAGAAATACCACCAGTCTTTTTCCTCTTAAAGTATATCTGCCAACATAAAAACGAACAGATAACAATCAGATAATTCTAATTAGAAGTACAATTTCCAGCTTGCATTTTGATTCGGTCTTGAATAAATCAACATATGAGAGCAACAGAATAGAGAGAGTAGCATGTAGCAAGCCATCTTAACGTCAGCTAGATCACTTCTCATAATCAGTAGTATTCTTAAAAAAACATAGACAAATGCAATATCTGATATTGACATTCTATAAAAAAAAATGTAATGTAGAAGAATTTGTCAACATCTCATTACTGACGAAACAAGCGAAGGTTTTAGCACAAAATATCCTGGGAATGTCATAACTTTCCTTTTAATACTAAGAATAGATAATTGAACAAACCAAATAGTGCCAGAATTAGAAGTATAAGAAATCAAGAAACATATCACAATCAAAAAGGTGAAAAATGGGGCATAGTTGTCATAATTTTAGGCCCTTGACAACTCCGACCATCTGTAAAGGGATAAACATACCTGAGGTGGTCTTTTATTCAGACGCAAACCAACAGCTTCCAGCTCACTTGTCAATATTTGTCGATGGCCTTCACTCTGAAGTAAATCAGAAGTAACAATTATTTGGTTGCCCGCACAACGACAGTAAAAAATGGTAAAGGGAACCATAAGAGTGGGAGAAAGGAGGAAAAAGAAATGGGAGGAAAAACATGCATCAGCAGGTCAGTCCCAAAGATTAAATGAAATTGCATATTGTGAGGCAAGGAACACACAAAATATCACCATAAAATTTGTTAAAAATAGTGACCAAGAGAAACAAAGCCGAGAACTCTTGCTTTCCTTTTGCGCATTGTGAGGCAAGGAACACTTAAGAATGCACTTTAAAACAAGTTTGTCCTTTTGAAATATAATTTGCATGGCAGGACCGGTTGATAAGTTTTTTAGAAGCAGCTCTTATAGGACACAAAATACTTGTATTATGGAAACAATACAAGAGAAAACTTCCAGCTCTAGATTACACGCCCTACTCTTAAGTGTTCTACTAGCACCTTTTGAGATTGCAATTCCATGCGTGATATTGCAGAAAAGAGGAAACAACTAAATTAACATAAAATTTCGTCTAAACACAATCATAGAGAACCAGCAAGATCATAGAGACCAATGCCCTTGAGAAAGAAAACCCAAATTCAGTGCTTTTCAAAAACGAGGCAGATTGTTGCAGGTTTCTGCACATGTTTAGCTAAACAAGGCATACTGCCTTTCAAATTAACACCAAGACATGCTGTTGATCTAGGACTAGACCACAGATCACAAAACAATGTATCTTTGTCCAACAAGATTATCAGGCACTTTTTCACAAACTGGAAACGTCAGTCTGATTGATATTTTAAGCACACAAAAAGAAAACCGAAAAGTATTCTAAAAAAATATCTCAACTAATTAATAAAATCTTCAGATATTACATTCCAAAACAGAAACAGAAAGAAAAGAAAAAGAAAATGCAGCATCAAAACCAAAGAACAATAAATTACAATCAGGAGAGGGGGAAATGAACTTACTTTTGAGGCATCAAGAACCATCAAAACAATGTCAGAAGACTTGGCAACAGCGATAACCTGTGTTATAACCAAAAAAAATAAAATTATGAGGAACAGAAAATATGATCTTATAAACTGCAAATGAATGAAATTCAGACAACTATAAGTTGTCAGATGTCACTCTCTACGTTTGTGTAGGAAAACTGCAAATTTAAATTTTCAGTTTCAATTATCAGTATTTTAGGGGTAGTTAACATTATCAAAGAAAATCTCAAAGTAACTAAGTGCAGAGTATTAAAAGTAGCATTAAATGTTTTACCTGCCTACCACGACCCTTGCCTTCAGAAGCACCTTCAATGATTCCAGGTAAATCAAGAAGCTGAATTTTTGTATCATTGTAGTTAATAATACCAGGAATACAAGTCAACGTAGTGAATTCATATGATGCTGCTTCTGAACGTGTCCCAGTTAAAAGAGTAAGAAGCGTCGACTTTCCCACACTGCCAGAAGACAGATTCATTTATTAAAACAGAAGTTTAACATAGAAATCATTAGGTATTTAGGTGCAACCTTTTCCTCATACTTGTTAACATAATTGAGAAGGTGGGAGAGAGCGAGTGTTTCTACTACTGCTTCCTTTGAGTTTGCAGAATCTTCCTATTTTACTTTTAGTTTCTTCCGTATTCTATCAGACATTGTAGGGTGTGAACCAATATGGTTAACACTTAACATAAGAACTTTCTCAACAGGAAAACTGTACCAAGGAAAGCAAATCACACAACAGATAACAGAGTGCTATCCAGAAAAAAATTAGGCTACAATGTCAACGTTCGGATTTTCCTAGTGCAATAAACAAGAGAGCTCAGCTATTAATTACAAATAGTTTGAATAATGAGCAGAGATGACAATGTTTTTTGCAATATATTCGCACTTTCTTTGAAAAGGCAAACAATGAAAGTGGCAGTCAAGTATCTCAAAGGAAGGCCTCAGGGTTACAAGATGAATTGCACTAAAAGTTTTTAAGCGGTCACAAGTTGATAACCACATTAATTAAAGTGCATGTCTTTCCTTATCAAGTGCCATACCTAGGAAATCCTATTAATGCAACACGTCCATGCCCAAATTTTGTAACTTCAAAACCATCTCCTGCTCCACTAGAGCCCTGATCAATCAACATTAAGATATGAGATAGATCACGTAAAACATAAATAAGTGGAATATCAATGAAATAATATACAGAAAAATTAAAAAAAGGAAGAATTGACGTAGAATTTATAAGTAAACTTGTAAATTCATCAAACAAACAAAATGTAACAGTAAGAATAATGAATGATTTAGAAAAGAGAAGTACTCCAATAAAACCCCTAAATGCACAACAGAATGCACACCCCCTACTATCCATCGTACATGCTTACCTCGGGCTGTGAATTTATGCGCCCCAAGATGCATAAAACGGTGGGTAGTGGGGGGTGCGCGTTCTGTTGTACAGTTTAGGGGTGTTATTTTAGCAAAAAATCATACCATGTATATTCATTTACATAAAAATTGAACTGCCAGAGTCCTATAGCACAAAATGTATCAAAGCCTTATATGCACTGTTTGGATTTAACGTAATCTCAAAAGAAGCATCATTCCACTCTGCCAATGACAGAGAACCATAAGGAATTAAATTTTCAAAGATACCGGGATAAAACCTTCATCAGTATCAAAGCCTTAATGAAACCTAAGCCAAAGACTTGAGCACCACAATCAACCAGGCCTAGAGAATGGTGGCCAAACAACATTCCCAATTTTTTTTTTTATAAAAAAAGAAAAAAGAAAAACCCTCTTTCACTGTGTTTTCGTAATGAAATCCTAATCAGCCTCAATAGAACTTGTTTCTTCTTTTATGCTAATGAGTTGATGACTCTAGATAAGCAACACGACCTTACTTGAACAGGATCTATTCTATAGGGTGGTACCTCCTTAACCTCAAGTGCCAAGGAAACAAGTCTCTAGACAAGAAACCACCATCTTCTCCATTTTTTTTTTCTCTTTTGAACTGCTGCAACCGGTTCTTTATCATCCGCCTGCTTTGCAATTCTTTTCTGTTAAAGTTGTTGTTATTATTCTTTTTATAGTTTTTTGGTTGTTCTCAGATGTGCGGCAGCACTCAAGTAACAACTCATTGCGAGTGCAACCACGACAACACTGCAGCTGCTTTTTCTTTTTCTTTTATTTTAGTGCTGTTCTGCCCAAGTGTGGTTCTTTGAGCACAACATACTGATTGAATGCTTTCCCATTTGAACCTGATAGATCATTTTTGTGTAATATGTTATTAAATTTTTGCATGTGGAATGAGGATAGCAGACTGAGGATTGTGGTTTATCTTTTATTACGAACTTCAGCTTTTATACGGTGACTCTGACTATTTATATGTAGTTACATGTTCACGTAACTGAATATATCTACAAAGTCAATTCTTGATAGTTGACTCAGGGACCTATTAACAAGTAATTGTACATGCAGCATAGCTTTGTCACCATGAAAACACTATTTTGTCTATAAAACAAAGGCAAGAAACTTGTAGATACAAGAAATCCACAATTGATAAAAACAAATGGAGTCACCAACATAAAGTAAATTTTTAAGAGACATCGCAAAGTGCATCTTTTTTCCATTGTGATTGATTGAACGACACTCGCAGGTAAATATGTCAAATCATTGTGATTATGATGACGAATTAGATGAAAAAAAAAAAAAAAATTAATACTAGAAAGCACTTGAAGCAATGGCAGTTTTGACATCGCGACACTACCACAAAGAATTTTGAAGCTTAGAATGTACCATTTAAAGCACAACTTTCCAAACATATCTAAACCTTCGAACTGGCATGTCAATATAAATATCGATACCATAAATTCATCAACGCACTGCATCTTAACAATTTGAATGAGCATGCCTTGACTAAAGTATTGTCTAAGCTAATACAACCACGTACCTTCGGTGGCTCCAATAATTGTGTCCTTAACTTTGCTATCTTCGCTTTGAGCTGCCCTAGATGGTACTCTATAAATATTCAACAAATTAAGAAGGAAAAAAAAAGTCATTAACAAATACAAATAATTACTGAAACAGCGCAAATCGCAGACGACAACAACAACAACAATATGAAGAGTAATAAAAATGAAAACTTGATCGGCTAAATCTATTTTTTCAAAACCTAATCAAATCGAAATCCACAAAATTTGACAATTTCATGCACTTGAAGATAAGTACACAGTAAAGGCAGTGCCATGGCAACTAAAGCAACAAAAGATGCGAATTTATGGATAATTAAAGAACCTGTAGCCTTGTTTTTCTGCGTCCGAGCCATTTCGGCTTCGATTTCTTTGATCTTCTCAATGATTCCCATGTTTTTCTAATGTTCCTGATATCAGAAAACTGAAATATCAGATTTTGATGCAATGCACAAAACAATCAACAACTCCGCATAAAAAAAAAAAAAACTGAAAAATCGATCAGTCTGTGCAGATTGAATCGAGGTTCGAATTGTACCTGTGCGAGGCTTTTCAGAGAGTCTTTAACGAATCGATCGAGTGAAAAAACGAAAAGTTGATGAGTGCGAGAAATCTGTAACCATTAACGAAGCGAAAAGAGAGGTTTTGCGAGGGCGAACCTGAGAGTCGGAGCGATTGGGATGTGGAGAGGAGATGAGCGCAGCGGCGGAGGTAGACGAAGAGGAACCGTTGGATTCGAGTTTGGCAACACAGGAAAGCTAAATCGGACTGATCCTATGAATGGGCCCGATCTTTCTGGGCTCTCAGCTGGTCTGGACTTAGTTTTGGGTGGGCTTCGACACGGGTTATGATATGGGCCCGGCCCGATTGGCAAGACATTAATAGCATTACATTACATTACTGCTAGGCCTACATCGCGTTCTCATGTACGTGGGATGTACCTCTCTCTGGGTGCGATTGGCACGCATCCCGAGGAGCATTGCATGCATATTGCGTTTTGATGTGCGTTTGTGTTGTATTAGTTTTGATGTGCGTTTGTGTTGTATTAGTAGCCTACAGGCCATACACCAAGCCAGCATTTGATACTATTACGATTGAAATCGGCTAGTTCAAAAACGTACTTTAAACACAGCCACGGAAGATCGATTAGCATCACTAAAGATATTTGTGCATGTAAGACTTAAATAACTTCTGCGTTGATAATTCACTTCCTCTCATTAATCTAGCTTACTCGCCAATGAACAAAAGGCCCATTCAAAAAAAAAAAAAAAAAACCAGTTTTCTTTCAGTTTATCAATGCTGAAATATTTCTCTACGTGGCACCCTACTTCTTTTTTTTTTTTTTTTTTTTTTTTTTTTTTTGAGGAATTCATCACTCAACTTCGAATGTCAGATCATGTCTTTTCTATTGCACTGCAGACGTGATTGGCCCTTTTTTTTCTCTTTATGATCTTTGGTGTTATGCTCTTTTTCTTAAATTAAGTGTTTACAAATCATGATTATTTTCAAATTCCGACTATTCCACAAGAGACGCAGTCCACTTAGGCCACCTCTCACAATAAATATGCCGTCAGAAAAATAATACTAAAAAGTCTCAACTACTACACGAACACATCACATTCAAAATTATTAATCTTGTACATGATCATCGTCATCAAGAACAATAACAACAATAAAGCTTCAACCACAAATTAGCTAAAATCAGCTACATCCTACATGTATCAAACTCTTCCACAATTAATTAGGACTGGCTTTACAAATCAAACTCATTCACTTTGCTCGATTTAATGCACTCAATGGGGGACTCTCTCGTAAAAGCCATTCAGATAATAGTTTGTGAAATGGAAAAGATATCGAGTTGAAATAGATTTCTCCAAGCTGTTTCAAATGTGCATTGATTGATTAGTGTTTTTTTTTTCATATAGGTAACTAATAATAAGAAACATAATCCACCCTGAATTAAACAAATGACTTCAATCCAAGCCCAACAACACATGAAAGATGGACCCAAAACTAAAAAAAACTGTAGCCCATTTGCATCTATAACCAGCAAGATCACCACATTCACCAGGTCCACCACCATCACCATGGTCCCCTAGTGTGGCCACAAGTGAAAAGATTACGAGACGTGAAATCCAGTAGAGCAGAGAGAGCAAATTAATGGTTGAGACTACATGCATACAAAGCCACTAAGAGTGCATGAAAGCACCAATAACTTCAACACCAACATTTGAAGGGAATATTCCACACCCCACTTGGGGCCTATCCAGTCAACTCTCAAGATCTGCAAAAGATTGGCATACATCCCAAAAAGATGAACATCAGACTTTGTAGCATGGATGCCACTAATGACTTGACTTTAGTGCAAATCCCACATTTTACAGTACACAAAACCCACCTACTGTGTATCCCCAACATGTAGCAAAAGTGAAGTCCCCCTTTTTGTTTGGTCTGTTACTGATCACATTAACTCACAAACTCTCCAATATTGACCTTTATTTTGGAGGGGTTGGGGGATCTATAATTAATATTTATGGGGCCATAGGAATATATATAGTATAGTGCACCTGATTTTATCAACCATTTGATTTGTTATGGTTTTGTTGGTGAGACTAATTGATTGTAGGCGTATTAGTGATTATAAGAATACGATATGTAGTGTATTCTTATGGGCAGCAGATGTTGACTAAATGTCTGTTGTTATGTAACATACTTACAATAGATGAGATTTGGAGATCTGTCTTAGTATGCTAAAAAGTCATTGGCACGCTTGATTATGTTCTTGCAGTGGTATGTTACTTTGCATGAGATTGATAATGGTCGATAATGATGGTGAAGTTACATATGTAAAACTTCCAACAAATTTTAACGAACATGCAACTTCGATATTCAAAAGAAAAGATTTACTAGAACTGCATAGATTCAACCTACTATATAAAAGGTTATGACCAAAAAAAAAAAAAAAAACAAAACGCCCTACTACATAAGAAGGAAAAAAATTGTACCATAAATTTTTAATGTATTGTTGTAAATTGGATGACCCTTTAACCAAGCTTATGAATGATCACATTGTCAAGCATGACTCTCACATTGAATTGTAACATCAAGCATGACTTCTACATTGAATGTAATTTGTACAATCTACATAACTTGTATTCAACTCTAATGTATAATCATTTGTCCATGTATTGTCATGTAACTTGTAATCTTGTATAACATGAGACTTTGGTGTAACTTGCACACTTTGTGCAAGTACTTATTCTCATCATGAATAAGGGCATATATAAGGGGGTTCCTTCACTTGTAAAGAACACACTAAGTTGAATGAAAACTTCTCATTCCAACTATCTCATTTCTTCTCCTCATTTGTAGTAGTAGTTTGTAGTAGTAGAAGTTCTTAGTCTTCTATTTTCCTTCTCTAGTTCTTAGCAAGTTCCAACTCAATTTACAACACGTTATCAGCACGAGCTTGCTCTAACATAAAGGAGATCTTGAAGTTCAAGAAGGCTTGCTAAGAAAACAAAGCTAGGAAGGTATAACTTTTGTTAATTTAAACATGTTCAATTTCATTTCCATGTTATCATGGTTGCTTTCTTTTATTACATGCATCACTTATATATGTATACTTTATTCATACACTATGCATTATAACGTCACCGACTGCAAAAGTATGATTTGTAGTTGCGTCTTGTACGATCTTCTACATCAGAAACCAAAGGTCAATATGTGACATAATTAGTTTTCTCGCTATACTACAAACGCTTAGTTATGCTCTATCCTTGATTTTATAATACAAATAGTACTATAAATTTGAGTTGATAGTGGGTAAGTCTTGTCCCCGGTAAAGCTAAACATTGAAGGAGAGACGGGTTATCCCGTTCGAGGAGGCATGGTATTAAGTAGACTTTCTCTCACCACCCAACCTGGAGGTTGTCCCACCAACTCATACGAATAATACATTTTGTTTATTAATGAATCAAGTTGTGAACATATATTTAATCATATGTTATGTTTTTTACATAAAAAGAAAAATAAAATATTTTATATTATATTTACTTTCAAAATATTAGTCAACCATAGTTGAATTTGTTGTCTTATTATATTACCGACAAGAATTACTTGTCATGACAATTAGATACTACAATTTGTGATAAAGCATATATGCAAAATTGTGTGTTATACACAATCATTCGTCAATTTCTCTTTAGAGATCCGAAAAGTGAATATTTCACTTTGTATATCTTTTCACCTTATGGAGTTATATATATATACATACCAAAAGGGTAATGCTCCAAAAGCTCAAAATGAGCGACTGGGTCTCAAGCTACAAAATTTAATCAGTCAAATATTAATATAATTTCGCAATTTTAATTACCTCTATGTTGAAGCTTTATGAAAATATGACTGATGAGACAATAAAAAGGTCACGTGACCCGCCTCGATTTATTGCTGCAACAAATTTCGAGTGCGCATGTCAATCCAATAAATATTAAGAATTGATTTATTGTCTCATGGTAGCTGAGTAAAATAATGAGATAAAATATAATATCGCTCCCGTCCAATTGGTTCAGCTTCAAATTAAGAAGCATATGTTGCATATTATGATCATGATCACAATAAAAAATTTACGGATGTGGAAAAGATGAAAAGATCTGGTAAAGGTCGTATTGACAATTCCACTAAAAGTATGAGTAAAAGTGGTGCACCACTAGAAATGACAAATAATTATTGACAATGAGCGCTCATCATTGTGATATTTTTCGTCACATATGAAAGGCTATTTTGTCAAAAGATTGTCATATATATACCCGAATATTTTAATGACCTTACCATGCTTTCAAAATCAAAGGCAAAATTATGAATTTTATCATTGAAAATAGCTCGATAAAACATGCACATCGAGATGTGTTCAAATCATGAGCTAAATATAAGCGATGAGTATATTGCTTGTGTATTATGCTACATGAATATATATATATATATATATAAAAGATAATATTTCTCGAATTTGAACTTAACATTCAGGAAATATCTGGTACAACAATTATATTGTTAATGCCTTGTTTAGAAGAAGTTTACTCAGAATAATAGAAAATTTCTCTATATGATTATGATTTAATCTGAGTATAAAATTCACGGCTTTAACTTCTGGAATATGTAAGGCACATTAAAATGAATGTCGTCATAAATTAAATGACATTCATAATGTGGAAAGATCTATTTGATCGTCAAGAATCATCAATAATGCGAAAATATCATAAATTCGCATGACATCGTTTATCGAATGGTGATTATCTCAAGGCAAATCAATATGAGACTTATATTGATTTAACTCTCCATCAATCATATTATAAGATGTCTTGGGTTCCTAACATGGAATTTATTTATAACAAGTTTTGCTAATTGTCACTTTAATAAAGCAATTATCCCACCATTATGGGGAGATATAAACCAATTCAAAAGGAATGGCGTGGAATTGCTTGAAACACATTAAATTGCAACAAATATGTTGTATTATGATCCATGTATAGATTAATATGAACTTGAAGTTCAAATGATCATTCATTAGCAACAAGTTATGAATCAATTACTTGATGCAAGTACTATATATAAAAGAGTGACAATCGTATGTTACAGATTAAAAAGTTCACGATAAAGTGATGTCCATGTGCAAGTAAATGTACAAGAACCAACAAGACGCTTAAAGCGTAAAAAACAAGCTAGTTCAAATGACACAAACCCTTGAAAAATAAGGTAGGAGTATAAATAAATAAAATATTGATATAAGAATTCTTTGGTAAGGATTTAATATATCTTTTGGGGTTTATGTCTTCATTATAATATCATTGTATATTGATGATTTAAATATTATGAAAAATCTCGACGACATCGTTATATCATTCGAATCCATGAAAAGGAATTCAAGATGGAAGATTTTAGGAAAAATAAGATTTATCCTTCGTTTGGAAATCAAGTACTTTCCAAGTAAAATAGTTGTCCATCATATAATTTATTTTACTTAAAAAAGAAAATTGAGTTTGCAAAGATTTGTTGCAAAATAAGAAGATGTTTCACTCATGTCAAAATGAGGGGAGAATCAAAAGGAGTTATTGATTAGTGCATTGAACTATTTTTCCCTTAGCTATGGTTTTATCCTACCGGGTTTTCCTAGCAAGGTTTTTAATAAGACAATTCTAACATTAATATACTACATATAAAAAGAAAAAAATTATGAAAGCAAATAATGTAGTCTTTTTTCTATACTAGATTTTTTCCCATAGGGTTTTTCTAGTAGAGGTTTTAATTAGGCATATATATATTCTCTCAAAGTGTATCAATGTGTTGCACTCTTTTCCTTGGCTATGGCTTTACCCCACTGGGTTTTCCTAGCAAGGTTTTTAATGAGGCAATCAACAATATTATACTACAAATCAAGATTGACGAGAACATTGTACTCTTTTTCCTATACTAGATTTTTTTCCCACAGGGTTTTTCTAGTACAGGTTTTAACGATGCATATTCTCTCAAAGAAGTGTCATCCAATTAGGAGTGTTGTAAATTGGATGACCCTTTAACCAAGCTTATGAATGATCACATTGTCAAGCATGCTCTCACATTGAATTGTAACATCAAGCACGACCTCTACATTGAATGTAACTTGTACACTCTACATAACTTGTATTCAACTCCAATGTATAATCACTTGTCCATGTATTGTCATGTAACTTGTAATCTTGTATAACATGAGACTTTGGTGTAACTTGCACACTTTGTGCAAGTACTTATTCTCATCATGACTAAGGGCCTATATAAGGGGGTTCCTTCACTTGTAAAGAACACACTAAGTTGAATGAAAACTTCTCATTCGAACTATTTCATTTCTTCTCTTCTCCTTTGTAGTAGTAGTTTGTAGTAGTAGAAGTTCTTAGTCTTCTATTTTCCTTCTCTAGTTCTTAACAAGTTCCAACTCAATTTACAACATGTATAGCTTTGTTACAATACTTCTTCTTCTTTTTTTGGTTCTTACAATACTTTACCTTTAACTAACACGGTGACATTACTCGTCATGCTAAACAATTTAGTTTTTTTTATGTTCTTTTTTCTAAGAAGGAACCTGCAACTTCATTAACAGTAAGTAAAGTCTTACATGAAAGCTCTTTTATGTTCTTTAATACCAACCACAAAGTACTCTAACATGACTTAAAAAATATTACGCCTCAATTAGTAATTGGGGTTGCGGAATATTTGCAACAGAATCTAAAAAAATTGGGAATTGATATCGAACCATTCAGTTTTAAGACAATGAAAAGGATATTGCAACATCACTCGTTATGTAGGTCGGATTTTGGGTAGACAAAAGGATCTAGATCTGATTGAAAGATATAAGACTTTTGGAAAAGCATGCTTTTTGCATGTTATGTTAAAAATTTGCTTTAATAGATAACTAAAGTTGATGTTTAAAATTACTTTCTAGTATCTAAATGAAAAAAAAAATCATATTTTTAAAATATTTTTGACAGCAGATATTCGTTAAAAATGATAGCTTTTTTCTTTTGCTGTTTAGACTACAAAATAACGTTAAACTCTCTTATGCTATGAGTTTTTTTTTTTTTGTAAATTATGCTACAAATTTTATAGTAAACAAATTGTGTATCTTATTATGAGAATTTGATTGGGTGACAGCCTTTTAACACAGTTGTCCGTGATCCTTGAATTGTTCATAAAGATATGTAAATGCACATCTCGATAGCCGTTCAAGGGATTTGCATCATCTATGTACCTTTTTTGGTCTTCACCAACTATATCCT
Organism: Stephania cephalantha; assembly: GCA_039657325.1. Taxonomy (NCBI): domain Eukaryota; kingdom Viridiplantae; phylum Streptophyta; class Magnoliopsida; order Ranunculales; family Menispermaceae; genus Stephania; species Stephania cephalantha. The sequence continues at coordinate 52,848,452 of CM077569.1, read as the reverse complement.
TTTAACAAAACATACAATTGGTTATGTTAAAGTTTTAACAATTATGAAAATAAAAATCAAGGTAAAAAAAAAAAAAAAAAAAAAAAAAAAAAATTCAGTTAACAATTTATTTGACCTATTTTAGGTGAGCCAACTAGTGAATTAGGGTTCGTCAATTCACCATACTCTTATCTTGAGGTGTGAAACTGTGAAAGAATTGAATCCTGCCATAAGTTTTAATTTGAGAATAGAAATAAAGAAAATAGTGAATGAAATCTCATCAATTAAGAGTCTTTTAACTGTCTTTTGGTAGTAATCTTTGCGTTGGATTAAGGCTTGTGGTGGAGTCCACCAATGAAATTCTGCATTTAAACGAGTTAAAAGTAAAATCTAATAGTTCATGTACCTCAGTAGGATCAACGTCTTTTTGCAGCATTGAGATTTGTAGTCTCTTGTACCAACATTTAGTCACTCCATATTGCAACGCCTGAGAGAAGTTAAGTTTATGGCCTCGAAAAAAAGTAGAGGATGAAACTACCTCTAAAATCAACCACTTAGTCCCTTACAATAACTCTGGAAATTGGGTCCCAAGGCTGATTGATAAATAAAGCCAAATCTTCAAATCCAAGACCTGTCAAAGCAGACCAACACCATATAACATTTCTAAAAAAGTGCAAGGAAGGAAAGAAAAATAGACAAACCGAAGAACAGAGGAAAACCAAGAAAGAAAGAATGTCAAACAGAAACAACAATGAGTTTTCCAGAGGACAATATCAAAACATAGCCAATAACGTGTCGCAATAATATGATCAATAGCAGTTATGGTTTCCCACATTGAACCCAGCAAACTTGCACATGTCTTCACATACAAGTTCTAAAAGAGTTAACCAACAAAAGGTCTCCCTTCTAACACCCGGCAAGGGTTGCGGAGTGGCGCAAGTACTACATGAGGGTTTCTTCACATAAAGGGGGTCACACGTTCGAGTCCTTGCGTAGACAATGAAACCATTCCCTGGTGGTTTCTCCCGGTCAATGGGTTTGAACCGGCTTGACCCTATGGGGTTAGTCGTACCCGAAGGGTGCGGATATCCATATTTAAAAAAAAAATAAAAAATTCCTTCTGGCTAAACTGACTGTGGTTAGGTTCTACAGTAGGTCAGCCACAGTTCAGTTACAGTGGTCAAGTACCAACATTAGGTAGAAACCAAAAAAAAAGGGCAAAAATCACATCACAAAATCAAGCGTCGAGTAACCAACTAACCATACAGAACAGGCCAAAATTTGGTAACTAAATCAAACTGAAGTCCACAAATCAAGACCAATTATCCTATCAAGGAACCACACACCCATAAATGAAATCATCTACTCTTTACTGGTCTTTGCAGATTCGCTTTCAAAGTGAAAGTTAATTCTTCACACTGGTTCCGCATGCAATATCTTGCCAACTCAAGTGAAGGGTTTAAAAAGTTGACTCTGGTGGCATCTCGATCAACTATAGAAAATAGTTTTCATTCACTCACAGCCAGCTATAAGTCTACTTCAAAAGCATAATCCACCTTCATTGGAGAGCTTACAACCAAAACTTATGGGTTCCGATGAACCGTGTTTCGTCTTAATAAATAACAAGATTTTATTGGAGCCAATAAGAGTCATTTAAAAAATATCGTAAAGAAAACTAAAGAGACTGCATGAAATGCTGAACTCAGAAAAATCTCATCCATAACATCTTATCTTATCAATAATATTAATAACACTTCAAACACGGACCTAGATTCAAGTATCAGTCATGAACTTAAGTTCTAACTATTAGAGAAGAACTAATTTTCTACATAGGTCAACAAACTTGAGATTCTAACATAAAGAGTTATATTATAAGAAAATAATACAAACCAAGTAAATTAAGACGACAAGTAAGAATTCGATAAAGCAGTAAAAAAATTTTGCAATAAAACAACCACGGTAAAGGTTTTCAAAGCTGTAAAAAAAAAAATCAACCTTGTGAGGGAGAATGAATGTAAGTGAGGAGCTAGCAAACAATGAAAACCCACCTTCCCTTGAAACTGATAAAGAAAGCCATTCCTATATACTTACCAGAAATAATTCACTCGAGTGAAATAAAAAAAAAGAAAGTAGAAGAGTATAATTATATAGCTTTTTTTGCGATAAACTCAGGAGCAGACCTAGACTGTATATCAAAGTAAGTCTAGTTCCCCAAGAAGTATTATGAGAAGAATACTAATATTATCTATCGCAAAAGTAAACAAAATTCTCATGAATCTCAAAATTTTTAGGTTATATATCTCTTCCTCATATAAATAATAAACAAAATTTACAACCATTTTGTTTACACCACAACAATGCCGTTTAAACAACAAATACTACACCCAAGGACTTTGCCATATTAACGCATTTCAAAAAAAAAAAAAAAAAAAAAAACCTAGCATGTATATGATATCAAACACAATAATAAGATAATTAAAAAACGGGAATTATAAACATGATAATACATAAAATATATAATCAGTCTTGAGCTGGTAGTTGTAGTTTTCAACACTTGTACCAAATGAAATAGTTAACTTGAATCATCATGTAATTTAGTTTCATTCATTTCTTATTCTGCTCAACTTATTCAATTTTAATAAGATTCAATTGGGAAACCCAACACAATCTCTTCTTTTACAACAACAAAAACAACAACAACAAAGCTTCGATTAAAAAAAAAAAAAAAAAAAACCTCTTCCATTCTGCTTGATTCAATGCCCTTATGGCGTGCTTTCAAAATCCTTTACATCCTTTCTGGACAATGCGTCCCAAGTTACCTTAGGTTTACCCCTACGTCGTCGAATGTCTTAAGTTTCTCCAGTGCCGTGATTTCAAATTTCATTGATTCAGAATGCTTTAATTTAACAAATTTGCACGACAACTTAGAAATGTCTCTCTAACATGACCCAATCCATTCCATTAACATCATGGTTTTCTTCTCCTATAAACCTCTCTCTCTCTCTCTCTCTCAACTTGGCATTCAACATCATTCAAGTGTACTACACACAACAACGACAATCAACTAGTCACAACCAACCAAGATTAATACACAACTAAACAAAATCAAACTCAAATTGTCAAACTTAGCTAGCTAGTTAAGTTCAGTCGCAGAAGAACTTTCGATTCAATAGAATGAAAGCATTGCAGGTTATGAGAAATTATACCTAGCTAAGAAGATCCAATCGAAGGAAATCGCAAACATGATGATGCCGAAACCCTAATCGCATCCATTCGAGGGTTTGTTCCCCTGTTACCACCACTCAACCATCTCATGATCTCCGCCGTCTCTTCTCCCCTCCTTTTCTCTCTCCATTTAGGCATGGCTGTTGGATACTCCTCGAGATATGACTGGTTTCGGTTGATGTTTTTAAATTTATTTTTCCTCATTAATTAGTACTTCTCTTCTTCTATTACCAATCTTCACTCTCTCAACTTTTTTTTTAGGTTAGGAATATGAAAATTTTTCTTTCCTAATCCCAATTATGAGCAAGCCAATATCTATACATTGAATAAATATTACACAATATTATAGCATTCGAAATTAAAACTACAGACTAAATTTTTCTATACCTCGTATATTTCAAATAAGAACTTTCGATAAAAAAATTTACTAAAAGTTATTGCATGCAGCTTAATTTGATTGTAAAAAAATAATTAATGAAAATCACCGTTTTGACAAAAAAAAAAAAAATTGTTATTGCAGCTTTGATTGTGAAAAATAACTACATAAAACCATCGTTTGACAAAAAAACAAATAATAATAGGACTACCAATTGACTTGTTAACTCCTCTTAGGAAAGAACTTTTGTGGTGTGGTTGTGTAGGCTATGGTTCAGATCGATCAATTTGGTTTTGATACTTCCAACGATTAATCAAGTGTAAATGTTGTCGAAAGGATGCTGCCAAAGATTATCCATAAACTTATCGAGTTTGATTGTAGTCGACTGTAAAATATATAACTTTCGTTTTGTAAATATTACTTTTTTTAATAAGAAAAAATTATGTAACTTAATTACAACATTCGATCCTTTAACTCCAATATGAATCAAACCTGCAACTTCACCTTCTATAAGTAATCCCACAACTTTAAACCTTAAGTAATGTCTCGTCCTTCTCGCTAGATACGCGTGGGCTGCATTATGAACATGCTTACTTATCTCTCTAATCATGTATGCATTGTAAAATTCAAACTTAAATAAAGTTGGCACAAACTTAAATAAAGTTCACGTACGCTATAGGCCTATAGTCAAAGGCACTTATCCGCGTGCGAAGTACTCCACGTGAATTGAACGTGTAATAGCAAACAATATATGAACATCTCACACGCGCTTTCTTGCTCTTAATCACAAAGCCCCAAAGAATCTCTCTTTCAAACCTAAAGAGAGAAGGAGAATTTGAAATCCAAGCGTTCCCGCCAACCCATGTTAGACCAGAGGAATGTGCAATAACTTCAAAGCGTGTAACACTCCACTTTTCTAAAGGAAGTTTTGCTCTCTACTGCCGCAAGAGTCAAAAATATCATAAAAGATACGATAAAGCAAGATCAGCTTTCACTTTGCAGTAGTGAAAGATGAAAACAAGAGCAAATGCTGGTAAATTCTGAGATGGTTTCTTCCTCCCCAAACCTCTTCTCTTATAGAACACTGATCAAAACCAGTTAGAGTAGAAAAAGGGGGTAGTGGAGCAGTTTCAACTGCTTTCACTCAGTCAAGTATTGAATGAGTTTATTAATTGCCCATTCAATGCTTGAGTATGTCAATCAAATAACTGCCCACATCGTAATTTCGAAAATGGTAAAAAATAATGGTAAAAAATTTTACCCATGGTTAGCTCGCACACATGTACACACACACGTGCACGTGCCAAGTGCTAAGTGCGCCTATAAAAACGCCTAAAATGCGCTGCGCGCGAGTGGCTCACTTTGCATAGCACTTGTGTTTTTCATTTACACACTGCAGTGCAATAGTATATATATACTCTTTCAACTTGAAGTTTCTAACCAATGTGGGACTAAATATTTCTTTTGAAAATGTCCAACAACCCACACACACGTCTTCCTAATTGGCATCCCTTTTTTATCAACCATGATTATTCAGACACTCGTCCGACTAGTCTCTTTGACTTTAAAATTGCAAAAAAAAAAAAAAAAAAAAAAAAAAAAAATCACTAGTGGCCCTATGTTTGGTTGTCGTAAGAAATCGAACTCAAGATCGTACATCGCGTCTAATCTACTCAATCTCTCATTCACCCTTACCGCTAAGCTATTTTTATATGCACTCACTTTTCACTATCATCACTCACTCACTCATCACTCACTCACTCACTCACTCGGTCTTCGTGTGTGTAAATGAGATCACCTCAAAGAAAAGAAAAGCAACAACCCACACACACGCAGTAGAAAAAAGAAAAAGAGACAATTGATCCATCCGATGTATGTGCCCATCACCATCAACAACAACAACAAACAACGACCCATTATCATTTTCTCTCGCTAAAGCCTGACCGATCACCAAGCCCTCCTCGGGATCTTCCAAAAAAGGGCTCCCTCTCTTTCCTTTAATCTTTACTTTTTCAAAAGCCTACCAAGGGCATCTTCGTCATTTTTCCACCAACGTATCCCAACGATCCCAACGAGAAGCTCGGTATAACCCAACTATTACTTTTCTTTATAATTATATTGAAGGTGCCTCAATCTATTTTTTTAGTCTTTCGTTCGATTAATTAATATTATAAGAATTAATTCAGTGTTTTTATTTTATAATTCAAAAACTAAAACTAAAAAATTTAATGTAGCTAGCTATATATACGCGCTACGATTTGAACGCTCAATATTTGTCTCAATCAAAATTATGATGCTCAATTGCTCAATTTTTAATTACCGCACCACAACACTTAGAGTCCAATCGCTACTTTAACATAATGATAAAATATATTAATTGATTTAAAAAAAAAATTAAATTTTTTTTTTTTTAATGATCGTGAATGTTTGAACTACTTCGATTCTCTCGACTAAGAGTTTATCAATCTTATGAGGATTACGAAGACATGCATCTTTATATCACTTACCCATATGTCAAAAAAATAGTATGATTGCCGCGAATCGAGCCCAAATTCATTATATATTTCAATCTTTTAGTTTTTAAGACATGTTTCATCTCTTATAATGAGTAGTAATCCTAGAATCTCACATTAAAAAATGACCCTGCTAATGTTACCTTAATAAAACACACCTATATGATCACGCACAAACTTATCTCTCTTTAATGCAACTAGTGATCCATGCCCAAGTATAAATCAGTAAAAATCGAGGGACGTGCACAAGGGTGTGAGGTATATACGTGTACTATTAAGGTAACATTAACATTTTCCTTAAGGAAAAGTTTAAGCCTTGATAAAACTGGAACATTCAATTAGATTTTCTTTTTGTAATTTGTTGCTGGCTTTATGACACTTCAACTACAAGGCTGTCCTAATAGATATGATAGAGACGGAGATCAGAGAGACCGGGGGGGCTTTATGGGGATTAGTGAAAAGTGTCACACGTGCTGAGGTGGGGCCAGCGAGTTCAGACAAGCAGGGCAGAACATCACGTGCGCCCACTGTCTTGACTCGTTTACGAGACTACAACGTACACGCCGTTCGCGTGACCAAGCGTTATTGGGTTACGCTCACAACGCAACAGTCAATAATGTACGTCGCCATCTGTGTCTCGTCCACGCACTTATTTGGCTCACCAGTCAGTGCTTCGGAGCACGTGCGGGCCCACCTCGGAAGGCCCATGTAAAACAGAGCTTGGACTGGGCCCAGTCGGAGAAAAGAAAGTGTCACGTGGCATTTAATGATGGCGACTTGGATGATATGCGAAGCATGGAATCAAAGCATGATTGGTGGCTTTAAAGAGGAGAGATTCACTTGAGAAAGTAATTAAAGAAGATGAAAGCAAATGAAGATGGAGAGCTGGGCATTGCTTACTCAACAATTAAGGTAGAGAGAAAGAGATATATCAGTAAAGTAAAATTAACTATATATGCATGGGTAAGATCAGTTTGTGGGTTTTATATTCCCAAACATATTAATGGGGATTTTTTTTAACACATAGTATATATTTCGAGGTGCTTTCAAAATTAAGCGTTTGTGCTACTATGTTTTTAAGTTGTTTGGATGAAGCTACCATCCGCTATCGAGGTCGAGACGAGTCTCGTCTCAAAAGTTAACATCTTGTAAGGTATTATTGGTGTGCGCATTATTTAATATTGGGGATCTTAATTTCAACTGTAACAATTATATATGAATGTAATGAGAAATTAGAACATTGTAGCTACGTATTAATGTGACGCACTTAAAAAAAAAAAAAGGTAATGTATTAATTTGTTGAATAAAATGTGGCTTTGGTGGGTCTTTTAATAACAAAATTAAACTTTATTTATCTATTGATAAGTAGAATAAGTAGTTAGGATCTACAGATTATACATTGTGATCGTCATCGATATATATGCCTTTCTTTTTGGAAGCCAAGGTCTTTATTTTTTAATTTTCGCTTTATTTAACTCATATGGGTTGACCTAGTGGGGATATGGGCAAAGACGGGACTATATGGGTTAGGCGTATGGTCTCGAGTTCGAATTCTCACGACAGCTAAATATCGAGTCACTAATGGTCTCTTTCCGGAATTTCAGGGCTCATAAAACTAGTCAAACAAGTATCAGAATAGTCATTATTAATTAAAAAAAATCACTTTATCTTTCTTTCTTTTTGTAGGGTTTAAGTTTAAACACTACAAGAAAAAACGAATTCAGCAACAGACAACTCAGTTGCTAAATTTGTACGATTTTGTCGCTAATGGGTTTTGCCACAGATCTGCAACAAAAAGCGTATGTCGCTGTTTTCTTTGTCGCTGATGAAAATTAGCGACAGATTAGTCTATTTGTTGCTGAACAACAACAAAATTGCAACAAACATCTGTCGCTGAACAACGACAGATTGTCGTCTGTCGCTGACTGGAATCCAGTCAGCACATACGAGTTTGTTGCAATTTTGTCGCTGTCTGGAATAAATAATTTATTTTTAAAACTAGCAAAAAGTAAAAACAAACAACATGCATCCTGCAATAACATTTGCAAAATAGTAATAGTAGCTACAAATGTTTTGTTTTGTTTTTTTTTAAATTGTATAATATCAAAATTTTACATAAATAAAGTAGTAAATCTTTATAGGTACTACCTAATACAATGTGTACAAAAGAATGATACTATTACATTTATAATTACTACTACAAAATAGGCCACAAAAAAATAATGTCTTTCTGTAGCAGAGTGCGTATCTCATCCAAATCCTGAAAAATTAAAATTAAATTCAATATTATTCAACAAATCGACAACCAACAAACATAACTCAACACAAACAACATCACAGATTCACAATCAATTTTGGTCTATTCACTACCGATTTAGTTCCTTCTTATACGCATGATGATTACAACCAATTTTGATCCAATTGAAGACTATGAAGGACTTGAAGTATATATCACCTTTATGTTTAACATTTATTATGCATTAAGGAGACTCAACTTATTTCTATCATGTTAAATATTAGGACTTGAATTATATATCACCTGCAAGTTTGGAGTGCCCATTATAGCTATGTCTATGCACATTGATCAGCTAATGAATGCAAGATTGGTGGTGGAGTTGGGTGTAGGATTGGAAGCAAATAGAGTGAAGGGATGCGGAGGAGATGGTGAGGAAGGAAGGATTGCAAGAGAAGAGGTGGCCAATGTGATAATTAAGAGAGGTAACATATATAAAGCTCTTATTTGATTAACGGGAACATTAGCTTGTAACTAGCTATGCATTTATGAATACTCTTTTCATGGCTTTATAGTGTGTAATTTGTAATGGTATCATATATGAACTAACAATACTAAGTTCATGCAAGTTAAATATGAAGTTCAAGAAATACTTACAAATACAGTAAATGGAAAACATATTCCTTTTGAAAGAATGACAACCATATATCATCTTCAAAGTCATATGTATCTAGCATTAGCGCTCTGACACCATTTTGCAGCCAACCCGTGTTAATTAGGAACATGCATAAAAACGTAAGACCATTAGATTATTTAACATACGTTAACAATCCTTACAAGTAGGTGTTTATATGTGTTAGCTCGTTGATAGAAATGAAATCTCATTACATATATGCAGAAGAAAATCTTCATGATCCTAAAATAAATGGATTATTTTTTTCTTAGTTTCTTCCGAGGTCCGAATATACATTAGAGAAAGAGATGAACACAATAAAATAGTGTATGCATCTCGAGCTCACCTAGTATAATGAGGCCAAGGTGAATAAGTTGGAATCTGTCTCTCAACCTGCTACCTTGGGCTTCACTAACCTGAAGAGTTTAATTTGGATCAATAATACTTAAGTTTGAAATCCTTAAATGAAGCATAAAACAAATCATAAGATGCAAACAACCTACATTTATAAATAATTTCGAATATGAATAAAAGAAAAACATTCACTGGAAAAAAATTTAAAACTTTAAATAATGAAATTAATAAAAGGGTTTATGGGAATCCTAAATCTTGCAAGCCAACTACTTATTCTAGGTATTTCAAAATTGTTTGTCCGAGGGCTTACTCTTATGCTTATGATGATCCTACTAGCATTGCCACTTGTGGTGGAGTTACTTGATCACATTTTTTCCAAACTAATTTGCCTTATATATTTTGATAGATTGCTATGTGATGTGTAGTGATATTAGTATTAGTACTAGTAATAGTCTATATGTTGGTATTTGATGATGATTTGAATCAGTGAGTCTGCTAGCATTAGTTTTTTTTCTTTTAACCAAGTTACAGTAAAAGAGAGCAAGGATTGAGTGAATGTTTTCATTCTAGAAAAAATCAACATGAAGTTTTGAATACATTTAAGTTTTGGAGAAAAAAATTAAACCTTTAAATGATGGAATTAATAAAAAAACAATCAAAACAGGAAAAAGCTTCAATTCCATCGCTAAACCAATAGTATTGATGATGCCAGTGCTCCAATAAAATTCACGAAATATTTGCTAGTTCTCAACTAAAGTTTATCAATCTCCACAAAAATTTAGAATCAATTAACAATTTTCTGAAGAGCATCTCAGATGATATATTTGAAGCACTATATTTAACGCTCAAATATAGTTCTAGTAGATTTATGATTCCATGTTCATAACTATTTCTAACTAAACCAAAAGTAGCAAACAAAAAATTAAATAGAATAGAAATGTAAGTCCTAATCAATATTGAACTCTAGATCTACAACTATAGTATTTAGGATATGTTGTAATCAATATTAAACTCCAGATCTACAACTATAATATTTAATTAGGATATGGCGTAACATGTCCTCACAAAACTCAAATGGAGAACTTTAAAACTTCCCTAATCACATAACTAAGGTTCTCATAAATATATTATGAAAAGGCAATGAACATTCCCTCATCATTTGCAAAATTGACAAAATATAAAATCCTGAAGAGAACATAGGTGATTAATTAGATGTAATCAAGTAAAGATATAAAAGCACATGAATGCTAACCAAACATGACAACAACTTAAAAGCGTATGAGAAATTGAAATGATGGCTAAAAACAAAACTAATGGCAACAACCAGAGTTCTTATAAAAGAATTAACTTAACATTGACACACTGGTAACTCATGGCTGCAACATAAATATGGACATAAGTCTAAGATAATATGAAAAGAATAAATTGGAAAAAATAAAAAAGAAGAAAACAATAAATTAAAATGAATAAAATAAAACTAAGACAACCTTCAAAATTACATTTTCACATATATAAAACAAATAGAACCAACACATTGAGAGTACAACTGAGCATTAGAAGATGAGTAAATTCAAGTACAAGAAAATCTAAAAGTTGAATTAACTTACAATAATTTAGGAATTCATGACAAACCATCCAAAAAAAAAAAACAAATATCTATTGAAACCCTTTGAACATACCTTGTGAATCTTCCAAGAAAATCAGCTCCAATAAAAGCATCAAATGCTTGCACATTCACAACAAACATTTCAAACTCCACAAAATCAAACCAAACAAAAAGGGGGAAATAAAGAACACACAAAATCCAAAACCCTCAAAATTTCACACAAAGAAATCTCAACAAACAACACTGAACAAACTGAAAAAACGCCACCTTAATCGAAAGGAAAGAGAAGAAGGAGGAGATGGCGAGGCAACAAACTCGGGAGGAGGTTTCGACCATCTGGCAGACGGTGAGGGCGACGTAGAGGTCTTTTCGGTGCGGATTGGGATTGGGCGATGACGATGACGCCGCGCCCCTTGATGATGGGGATGACGACTCTCTTGCTGGATGGCGGAGAGCTTCTCGAATCCGTAAGCGTAGATGCCACGGAGGAAGTCGTCTCATATCCCCATCTCGTCGAAGGTATACAATGACACAGTTATGGAATTCTCTTAAAAGGTCTCAATCCCTAAGAAACAATCAAAATCATCAAAAACTCACATCCATAAGTGCTTCATAGACCATGAAATAAAGTAAAAAAAAATTGAAAAAGGAAGAAAATGGGTGACCTGTAAGAAATGTCCAAGGCCAAACCTCTGAAAGAAGACAATGAGATGAATCAATGCAAGAACTAGATTAAGGCTCGGACCTCGAAAGAAGCGGCGACAATGAGATGAATCAATGCAAGAACTAGATTAAGGCTCAGCCACGCAAGCGCGGCCGAGCGGCCGAGCGAAGGTCGATTTACTCCTCGTCTTCCTTGACGCAATTGACACCATTGGAGATGGGGTTTGGTGGCGGGATCTTAGTTGCGGTTGAGGTGGTGGAGGATGGCGGCGCTGCCTCGGTGGCGGTGGTGGTGGTGGGGCGAGGGAAATCAACTATGGCGAGGAGGGTCTTTTTGTTGTCGTCGATTTGAGCAGGGTTTCAAATGGGGAAGAAGAGAGAGTCGTTTTGTTTTTTTTTTTTTTAAAAAATAAAATCAACAACAGATTAACAAATATGTCGCTATTTAACATCTTAGGTTGGATTGAAGACACGTGTATTATTGGTTATTTCGAGGTTAGTTAGTAATTTGTCGCTGATTTCAGCGACATATTAGCAACAACACTTTGGGGGCATGTCACAAATGTGCCACTGATTTGTTGTGTTTTAGTCAAACAGACCAAAATTTTGATGTCATTGATTTGTTGCTGATTTGTTGTTGTATAGTAACATATTTAGTCTGTTGCTATAATTTGTTGTTATTCAATCATTTTCTTGTAGTGAAATAATTGAAATCATTTGCAGCTTTTCAATTGTTTAATTGATTTTTTGAACTTTGGATGCATATGAATCATCATCAGGTTAAGTTATCCTCGCGTGTATTAATTCAAATTAATGGTTCACTTTTTTAATACTTTTTGGATCTTAATGCATGAGACTTAAATAGTTAGATGTATGTCAGTATGTGTATGCGAATGGAATAGTTCACATTAGGCTTGCTTTTGGCTATCTAGCTAGCTAATTGATCAGTGCTAGCTTGAAATAAATATAGTCATAAATCAATATATAAGGGTGGTGCTATTTAGACTCGTGAGTCCGGACTCAAAATTTTCTTTAATTTCAAATACATCCTCGAGCAATTAATGAAACAATCATAATCACTTGTAAAATTATATTCCTTTGATACCCACGTTATTTACAATTATTAAATTTTAATTTAACACATTAATCTATGAATCATAAATGTACAAATTAAATATTAAATACGCAATATATTTTATAAGGTTTTGATGGCATAGGTTACGTATATATTGGGATCCGTTGTATAATTATATATATAATATAAATTAATTACATACCACTCAAACTTGCAAGTCTGAGAAGTTTTTCTATAAGAACGAAACTTTATTCTATTATAACCAAATATTTACAAATTATGAAATAATGTGTTTCTCTAAAATAAATATATATAATAGGGGAAAAATATAATGATTATCTACATTCTCCCACCTCTAAAGGGTGGATATCCATGCATGCATTTAGATATATCTCTTGGCATAAACCTGAGTTTATATATTAGAGGTGTAAAATAACATTGATTTTTTTTATAAAAAAGAAAGTAATCACGCAAAGGCTTGAACTCTCCAACCTCTCGCCCAAATAATTATTGACCTCACACCAAATTAACAATCGAGCCATCCACTTTGGTTGGTGTAAGATCACATTGATTTGATGATTGATGATTGAGGAATCTAACATTATATGTACATATTGTACATTAATTACTATCATAATAACTCATAAGAAAAGAAGAATGAGAAAAGGAGACATCAAATCAAGAGGGGGCTATAGGAATGAAAAATATCCAAGCAAGCCTCATTAGATACTTTTGACTCATCAACGTACTCTAATTTCTTTTAGAAGTTGCATGGACCGTACCCTTCCTTCAGTCCAAGTATCTATGCGTGAAAGACAATAATGAAAGAATGCATGTGCCATTGAATACACAATTGCTAAGTAAGTAGTGGTTGCACGAAGTAGGGATGCCAATGGAGAGGGCAGAGGATGAGGACTCATTTTCATCCATATCCCCGCTTAAGAATTCATCATCTCATTCTCATATTCATTCCCGCGCGGAGATAAACTTTCATCATCATCCTCATTCCATCCCCACCTAATCCCCGCGGGGATGGGGAATCTCCATAGGAAAAAATCTTTCCTCATTTCATTCTCCATTGAAGATCTCCGCGGGGATTTTGCGAAGAATCACCGCGAAGAAATATTTTTTCCTAATTATTTGTTTCAAAAATTAAGGTTTATAAAAAGTATGGTACACATACATAGGATCACAATTGTTGAAAATTCCAACCAAACAAAGTATAACATATAAATATAGTTGCAAACAATTTAAAACAAAACATAAAATTAACCAAACAAGTTAAAATTATAAATCTAATTAGAGTTTGTTTATCACTAGTGTTTTGGGTGAAAGCCTTGTAATATTATATAAAATTGATATATACAATATATATAGATGTATTTGATATGAACGAGGATCTCCGCAAGGATCCTAATGGGGATACCCGCGGAGATCCCCATGAGTAATCCCTACAGGGATCCCCACGAAGATTACCAATGGAGATTCCTCGCAGGGATCTCTGCGAATATATTTTTCCCCATCCCCGTACCCATACCCGCGTAGGATGAAATTTTATCCTCATCCCCACCTCCATCCCCATTTAAATTTCTCATCCTCGTTGCAGGGAATCACCGTTTCCCGTGGGGATTACCCACCCCGCTTGCATCCCTGGCAAGAAGTAAGAGACTCAGGAACTCTCAACTTCATGCAGAAGCTACTGGAGCTATATATGAAACCATTAATTCTAACAATTATAATTTATAAGGAACAATAATGAGTTTTGCAAAGTTTATCATTTTATAGTGATGCACAAAAAGTACTTTGAGATTACTAAAGCTCCTATTAATTTTAATTGAAAAAAGAAAATCTCAATATATATAGAAAAACTTTTATAATTTTTTTTAATTTATATAATGTTGCAATTCTGATATGTTGCTCTAACTACTCGAAGATCTAATTAAGCATGTATAGGACGAAATTAACGTAGTAAGCAAAACTTTAACCAATCAAAGACACAATTGACTCCATCCATACACAACTACATAAGATTGGAAGCCCTAGCTAATATATAGTACTTACCAATTACCACTCGGTGTAAACTCGCCATTTACCAATCACCATTGAATATATAGTAAACTATTTAATTATGATGTGGTTCTTATCAAAAACGATTTTATGATGTGGTAATTTGCATATGTCAATTAATATATTGTTAATTAAGAGAAAAGAAAATTCTGCCTCATCACATGAAAATGTGCCGATAATAACCATTTTTTGGACTATATATATACATATATAAATCAAGACACCTCGTCAAAATATATACATGTCTGGATTTTTCTTGGATATATATGGTTTGTGGAGTAAAGAGTGTGACCCAACATGCACCCTTCAACGAAGACACCTAATAAGACCCAAACTTGAATCAGCATTGTCAACCAGATTGTATATATAAATTGATCATGAATTATAATCAATAATGGATGGCCCGTACCGGTACTGGTATTAGCCACACGAATGGATTAATATGCATGCCAACTATAGCTAGGACTGATATTAATGTACCAAACAGAAGGAGCCAGATCGGTGCCAGTGTTATGTGTTGTGTGGGTGAGTTGCAAGCATGGCTAGCTAGCCCAAATAAATTATATCCTTAATTATTTGATTAATCTTCTTCTAATCTTATCATAAGTTTAGTAGTAATTAAAAAGCTATAAAATTGTGATGTCTGAATTAATTAATAAGTTGAAGCAAGTTAGAGCAGTTGGTTTTGAACATTATCAAATAAATAGCATTAATTAAAACTCTTATGTTTTGAATTAGCCCGGGCGAAGCTCTAAATAGTACTCTCTGATAATAATCTTAAAAAAAAGAAGTGTTAATTAACTATTAATTAATTAATTAAAAAGTAATCCACAATATCCACCAACTTCAGATCTTGGTGACGATTTATCTTATCTATCATTATATCGTAATAGAGAACTAATTTGTCGATTTGCCAAATAAGCGGGTAGAGACAGTTATAGGGAATTTTTATAAGAAAAGAATCAAAGAAGTTGTTCCACATTAATTAATTAATGGTCACGCATAACGCGGTTTAATTAAGATATGGCACATATTCGTACGTGGAGGTTGAACAAGTTTGATGAGCATGTCCTTTTTAAACTTTCCAAAGTACTTTAATTATATATATTCTCCTAGCCTCCTAGCCTTTTGTCTTTCTCCATATATAACTATATTTGCATAAGCATAACTTAATTACACATATAAAGTTTTAAAAAATATAACTTAATGAGAAGTGGAAAAGAGGGTTATCAATGATTAGGGTCATCAAGGTTGCTTAACTTATAATTTGTTGAACTCCATATAGGTATATAGTTAGGGTCAGTTAAGAATGCACAACATGAACAATCTTATATATAGTTATTACTTATTACCCTATGAAATTAGGTCAAAATTGTCTCATACTGTCCCAAGAGACTCATTAATTGTCACCCTTCATATATAGTGCCATAACTAGCTAGTGAATGAGTAAATTTAGTCATGCTAACCCAAAATTAGGGATAAGTACAAGCACTTTGTATCTCTTTCTTACCGGTTTAATATTTGAGTAAGTCGAAGTTAATCTTTTGTAATGCTCATTAGAGAATAAGCTACAATGAATTCTAATTAATTAAGAAAATTGAGTTTCGACCATTCAAACAAATTTCCAAAGTCAAGTAAAAATTGAATGCATGGCTGGTTGGCTACAAATTCACGAGGTAAGTTTTTATAAATAGATCCACACAATCAATGGGTGGCTCAATAATATTTTGATACGAGCTTTGGAAGTAAGAGGCGGGTTCAAACCCTAGGCAGGGCAAAAATAAATGGGCCCACCCAATGGTGTGTCAAAAGTTCAAGCCCCATTAGTTGGACCCAATGAAAAGGATTAATAGAGCATGCAAGTATATTAAGGTCAGGTTGGCTAGCTGGTGTTGATGATTAGGAGATGGGTCAACTCCTAGAGGGTAGGGTGCCTTACAATCACAACCCTCCCACCTTGGGTCTCATCATTTCAAGCAACTCCCCCACCTCACCAACTGTACGGCCTATCAAAAGGGAATCAATTAATTAATTAAATTTATCAAACTAAACAACCCCTCTTAAACTTAATATAATTGTATGCTTAAATAACTTCTCACATTTCTCTAATCCAACAAATCATACATACATATATATATATGAAATTATACTATACTAGCTAGTAGCTCTCAACAAACTTATCTCTCTATATATAAAAAATGTAACTGCCTTGAAAAAACTCTCTACAATCTCCAAGAGAATATGTGGGACTTTGAATTTTGTTGTAATCATCTGATCATGTTGAAGTTTTAGTTTTTGTTCTTTTAATTTATTAATGCTTAATCTAAACTAGCTAGTGTGTATATATATATATATATATATATATATATATATATATATATGAAATTATACTATACTAGTTAGTAGCTCTCAACAAACTTATCTCTCTGTGTATAAAAAATGTAACTGCCTTGAAAAAACTCTCTACAATCTCCAAGAGAATATGTGGGACTTTGAATTTTGTTGTAATCATCTGATCATGTCGTTGAAGTTTTAGTTTTTGTTCTTTCAATTTATTAATGCTTAATCTAAACTAGCTAGTGTATATAGGGTGGAATCCTAGAAGATGGTAATATATATACTGGTTGGGTCAAACTTTGTTTAAAATATATGTACTTATATTCATATATAAACAAAAAATAAGCCCATTAAAAATTGGATTTAACATCTCTAGTTGAGTTAATTAATCAAAAGAGAATATTTTAGAAGTAAAAGCATGCATGTCGAGAAAGAAGATTTCATTATTTTAATTTTGATATGGTACTTTTAAGATTGGTTTTGGACTGTTTAGTGGTCCTATGAAATTAATTAATCAAAATAGGTCTCAATTTGTAGATTTGATAATGTCACATTAAAAGATTTGGTTACTTTAATTGTAAAGCAACGAGAAGAACTAAAATTGCGGCTATGGCATGCCAAGTTGCCAACATTAAAAAAACGCGTGTTGATTTATGAACATGCATTGTATATAATAATTCTCTCATCTATAATCTAAATACTTATAAGTTTTTAGTCTGTAATTGAGAATTTAAGTGCATGATGTATTGTATATAGCTGTACTTTAATTAACTAGTTACAAAATGATGGGTGTCGTAGTTGACCCCTATGTCGAGCAAAAATTATATATAAAAATAAAAAATAAAAATCGGCGTGCTCGACCATTTACATAAGCCAATTCATGGTACTTGTGCATCCATTCAAACACAAAAAATCCCTACAAACATGTGCACTAGGAGACCTAAACGAAAATTCAGATGATGGCCAAGCACTCCCCAAAAATTCCTCAAACTAGATGCAGGAGAATTACAGCGTACAAGAATGGATGAGAGGTGAAATTTATAGGAGGAATAGAGCTTGCATTACACTCAATTCCATGTGTCTGCCCATAATTTTTAGAAACTTTTACCACACTTCATTCTATGTATTTACCCATAGTTTCGAGTAGAATATACTAATTCTATTAATTCATTCGTTGATAATAACCTTTATTAATTATTAATAGATGCACACATAATAAATAATTATATATCTTGGGACAATCGATAATAGAAATAAATAAATAATAAAAAAATTAAAAATTTAAAAATTAGAATGGTGAGAGGAGATAGCTTCTGAATTTTCTTTCTCCTCCGACTTTTATATATATTTATAGATATAGATATAGATTGTTCATTTGGCAGTTTCATATTTCTAGGAAAACTGTTTAAATTGATCAAAGTTTGTTATGGAATGAATAGCTAGAGAATCATGAGAGATGGGAAAAAAGTGTGAAGACAAATAAATGTTATGTACATGCAGGAGACATTTAGTAACATCCAATGATTCAAATTGAAGATTGTGGTTTCTTGTCAAAAAAAAAAAAAAAAGAAAAGAATGAAGACTATGTGATTAGATGGCTTGCCTAAACTTCTGTAAGGCGAGGTGTCATCAATTGATCAGTTATTTATGGGAATGTTGTCAAATTATATGTGCAGATCTCTGGTTATATATATGTCCAATCTCCATATTTTCTTCTCTCCCAGTCAAGATTCTAGTGTTTTTGCATGTATTATCGCTTAAACGCAGTTTGTTATCCCTATTTTTAGGATAGTTGTCTTCATTGTTGGGGTAGTTGTCCTCGCCTTAAGTCGGGGTTAAGGTTGCACTTTAGTGTGTGCATTTTTGAAATTTATTCCGTGCTTCACTGTTGTAAGATCTATTTGTAATAGATGCTTATTCAATTGGACTAAGAACACCTCAATAAAAATCACTTTGAAAAAAAAAAAAAAAAAAAAATTAGTTTTGTTGGTTTGTAACAAAACTATAAGTCTATCAATTGTGGACATTGTGGCAAAAAGTAAATTGACTATATATATATAGTTGAGATTAATCAACCAACAGAGACTGATCGATGATGATCGATCAGTTGAGTGGTAAATAAAAATTAAAAATTAAAATTAAAATTTAAAAGTACGTAAATGTATAGTTATAATAAACTCATGATAAAGCTTATTATTAGGTGAATTCAGTTGATCTACTAAAGTATTTGGCATTCAAATAGAGAATTTTAATTAAGTTATATATATATATATATGGGAAGTAATATTATATTTAACAGAATGGAAAACGAATATTAATTAGCTAAGATGACTTATTTGTAATCAACCAACTAATAATTCTGGCGGCGTATATAGAAACTAGTTTTAGATGAAATTAAGTAAGTAACCACCTCAAGATTCCAAGATCATCAAATTAATAGGTTTTATTTGTTTAATTCGATGGGTAGAATCATACATTCGATATATGCTGAAGTGTTTTTGCACTAAAGCAATTTTTCACTTTTTTTTTTTTTTTGAAAGAGCATTAATTTGAAGAATAATTTGAGAAAGTGATTACTAATGGATCGATTACTTTAGATCACTTCTCTATAATAAGATATATATATTTTTTTCTTTTTCCCTTGCTTCTCACTCAATATTACTTCCAATTGAAGCGAGTGGTTGTCCTCTCAACTCAATCAACTCCGTATATAAGATTTGAAATTACTAAGATCAATTTAAATAGAAAATTGTGAAAGACAAGCTGACTAACCCCCAAAGAAAAAAGAAAAAGTAAAAAAGTAACTTAGGACTTTGTTGATAGAAGTGTTACAAGTGAGAAGTGTGAGAGGAAGTGCTTGCATTTCTTTCAAAAGATGTAGTTATTAATTAACTAAAATATATATTTTAATTGTATTATATTCTTAATATTTATTTGACAAAACAATTATAACTATTTGTGTCAAAGCATTTTATGTGAGAAAAATGAGATGTTGCTTGCTAAAAAATTAAGGTTAGGGTAAGTTATATATGGTTTGACGCTTGCATTGAAGTCAATTGTGTTAATTTTTTATAAAAAAAAATCGCAACGATTTATTATTTTTAATAATTATTTATTAATTATGAAATAGAAAGCTCAATATCACGTACTTAATTATCATTTTTTCAAATATATACACGCTCTTGTCAAAAAAATAAAAAAAAATCTCCTCATGAAATTAACTTTTTGGGCAGGTTATTAATTTGTTTTCTCAATATTTACCGTGTCCTTGGCGCCGTAAAAAATAAAAAGCGAAAAAGACAAAAGAGGGCAGTAATTATCAACCAACTTTTTCACCTATGTGTTTAAGTAAGTTAAACTCTCAGTTAACACCAGCTCACTCTCTAATCTGTCCCTCTCTTTTTGATCATCACTTGATGACGCCATGTTCGACTGCGATGAATGTGGGCCCACAACCCTCACAAAGCAAAAGCTCTCTCTCCCTCTCTATTCTCGTGTAGAGAAGATTTTGCTTTCCCTCTTCTCGTCTCTCCCTCTCGTGTGAACGCGATCTCAGAATCTTCATTGCTTCCCCCTCTTTACTCTCTTTTCTCTCTTTATTCGATTTCTGGCTTCCTTTCTAAATCCACATTTCTGATTTCTCCCCCTTAAACTTCAAATTAATTGAACAACATACACACATGATATTATTACTTTTTTTTAATAATAATTAAGATATATATGAAGCCGCACCATAGATACGACTATACTTGCTTGAGACGGCTGATCATGTGAGTAATAATATATCCTACAGAGTTATATATAATTAACAATTAACAATATTTAAGAAGTAAATAAAATTAAGATTTATTTTTCTGTAAACCCCCATGTAATTAATTAAGCACTAATTTGGACAAGAACTACAGAATCAACCCATTCGCGATGGCGCGATTGGTCTCGAGATGCGTGGTCTCGTACACAGGAAGCTCTTCTCTGTACCTCTCGATCCCGATCGATCCAAGGTTGTCGAGCTCGAACAGATCCGAACTCGAATAGCTCGCCGTATCATCGTCGTCGTCGTCGTCGTCGTCTTCAATGTCTTCGTAATTGCCTTGTAGATCTCGATCTCGCATCTCGATGTCGCATTTGTCGCGGTTTTTCTTGATCATCTGATCTCTGTAACCGCTGAGCAGATCTCTCGCCGCCTCTTCGATTCTTCTGCTCTTCTCCATCACACGGAGTTTCATTTCCTCCTCCAGCGCCATCAGCCGAGATTGCTGTTGCTGTTGCTGTTGCTGTTGCTGCTGCTGCTGCTGCTGCTGTTGTTGTTGCTCTTGTCGTCTTTCTTCTTCGTAGAGGTTTTTGTGGCCGCACGGCCTAGAGTCTTCGTCCACGATCACGCTTACTGGATAGAACCTCACCGATCGTTTGATTCCGTTGATCGGTTTCCCTCTCGACGAAGGAGTTTTGCTGAGACAAGATCTCGAAAACGATGACGCCGAAGAACACGTTGACGTTTGAGCGGATTTTGATGATTTCCGTTCTGAACTACTAATTAGGTCTTCTCCGATCTTTGGTTTTTTTGGATTTCCGGTTGTGAAGATTGAGTTGAGGAAGTTCGCGAGGCGGCCTCCTGGAGAGATCGGCTGCTTCACCTTCTTCAAATCTCCGTAAATCTTCAGAGCTCTGGATTTGGTTCTGTTGAAACCGCCTTCCTTGCTCTGTTGAGGATTATTATTATTATTATTATTACCAGAGTAGCGATCGTTGTGACGAATGACGTCGTATACATTTGACGACGACGATGATTTGCTACTGCTCTTTTGCTGGAACTGTGAAACCTCATTTGTGGCTGAAACGCTTGTCCGAATCGGTTTCGGCCTCTGCTGCGAAGTGAAGGACGAGGATCTCGAACGCGATCCGTGGACGGATTCGGCTTCGGAGGACGAGAATCCTCCTCCGGAACTGGAATCCGAAGAACTGGAAGTGGAGTGGAGAATAATGTTGTGATGATGATTTTGATCTGATTTTCGCCGAACCACGACCTTCTCGCTCACTTTCTTCTCCATCCACTTCTCGATCAGGCAAGCTCGCCTCAAACTCGCAATCTCTTCTTCATCTTCTACATCTCCACCAATTTTCATCGAGTTTCTTCCTCTGAAACCGTTGGTAGTAGTAGTAGTAGTAGTAGTAGCTGTTGTGGTTGTGCTACTACTACTACTACTAGTGCTACGACTCTGCTGCTTCTTTTTCATGGTTTCTCTGTAGAAAAGCAGCTCCTCCTCTCCTTCCACTCCTTCGTCGATGGATCGGTAAATGGCGTCGAGGAGAGTGGAGGAGAAGGACGGATTCTTGGTTCCGCGGCGAGATTTGTCGTCCACTCGCAGCGATTTCGCCCATTGATGATCCATCATCATCATCAGAAGAAAACAAATTAAGAGAGGAACACAAACAAACAAACAAACAAACAGACGTCGAAGGAGTAAATAATGTTGTGCGACTGGACGGACTGTCTGACTGACTGACTAACTGACTGTCTGGATTTTGTGTTGTTGTTGTTGTTGTTGTTGTTGTTGTTGCTGTCTGGTTGAAGAGCAGCAAAAGCTGCAACGGAGATCGATCACGAGAGCGATGGAGAGGAAGTTTTTGTGTTTTGTTTTGTTTGGTCGATGATGATGAGAATGAGAAGAATGTGATGAATAGGAGGGGAAGCATAAGCAGACAGCGCAATCGATGGGTTTTCGGAGGCGTGACTTTCGTGTGTTGCGGTGTTTTAAGCCCCAAAAACAACAAAAACGAAAGCGGAGTTTCAAATGGAGAGAGAGAGAGTAATGAAAGGCAAATGCCACGCTTGGGGGTTTTGAGGGGGGAGAGAAACAAGGGTGAGAGAGGGACTGAGTGTGTGTTTGTGTGTTTTTTGAGCAGTGATTGAGTGAGAGTGGGAAGGCTTATTAAGGTGACACATGCGGATGTGGTGATGGAGTCCTAGTTGGCGCTCTTGCCAGGTTGGCATGTGATGAGGTGGAATTCTACTTAGCTTTTTTTGTCCTGTTCCTCACTCCTCCTTACTCTTCTTTTACTCTTGCACAGGAGTCTGGAGATTAGGAGCTGCCCCTTTTAATGCATTCACATCTCTCTCTCTCTCTTTCACTCTGTTTTGAATTTAGGATAGGACTTGCGTAGCTCGAGTTGCAAACATGCATAAATGATACTCTCTTCGGTTATTTATATAAGTCGTTTTAATAAAAAAAATTTATTTAAAATTGTAAATCATTTTTAGAATTCAATAATATATTTATTACGTTTTTACTCATTTTATTCTTATATAATTCAAACATTTAATACTTGAATTCTTTAATTCATTTAACGTCAAAAGACATATACGTGTAAATTATACTCGTAATTGAAGCTCTTTAATTTTTGTGTACTTACTTTTTAAAAATTTGTATAAATGAATGAAGGGAGGAAATAATTAATCAGGTAAAACTTTAAATATTTATACATTAGCTCACCAGTACCCACATATTCCTGCAATTTTTTTTAAAAGAAAAAACTTTTAAGAGTATGTGATGCTATTGTTCATCTGAGGACACATCTAGTGGTCATGTGTTTTCATTATTAATTCAGATAGGATAGCGCTAGCACTCTTGAGTCCAAATTGAAGTAGAGTTATTAATTACTACGCTGGCAAGTAACCAATAACTAACTCTCTGGATATTCATAATGAATAGTTCAATTTTCTTATTTCATGCACTCGTTCATTTCTATAACTAAACAACTTATATCAATTTAATAACACCACCACATTGCCCTCTAAAGGAAAGAAAACAAATTACTACTAATTGAAAGAAGGTTCCGAGTTAGAACAAAGAGATCCCATTTGAGCTGGCACTCCCCTGTTCTCATATAACCAACCGTTTGGTGACATGAACTTGGGCTATAGCCTATAGGGCCTATTCTATAATCAACAACTGAAACCCATAAAAAAACAAAAAGGAATCTTCCCTAATTAGTTACCCAACAAATTAAAATGATAACTAGATTGAATGCTTGTTGCTTAATTATATTGCACAATTTGGATCCCCATCTTTGCATGTCACTCAACATTAAAGGGCATTTTTTTAGGCCTTGCAAAGACAAATATATTAAATTTAATTAATTTAAAATTAATTTTATTACTATTTTGTGTATATTTTTTTTTAGCGTTGTGGTGTCCAAAGTTCAAACTTAATTTATATACCCCACCCTACGAAAGATATATACGTTTAAAATTTTAAGGACGCACGTGAAAGTGAGCAAATAAGACGCGCCAACTTTTTTCCAACGCAACAGTAGGCTCAACATGTGTGCGTTGGGTGTGTATTCACGTGTAAGCGAAATCAGCGCTTATCATGAAGGGCAGTGGGAGAGAAAAGCAAGCATTAAGAGAGTGTGCGTGAGAAAGAGTGGAGAGCAACAACGCCAGCACACCCACACACACACGAGGGGGTGGATTCTCAGTGGGCACCTTTTCCACACAAACAAATTAAGAAAGCAAAACCAACACAAACAAGCAATCAGTGTTTTGCTTAATTATTACTACACTACAAGCACTCTCCAAACATTAACACATCAAAATGTTCTCTCATCCCAACTATATATATATATACATACTTGCATGCTTAATTACATTCATCTTGCCATGAATTAACCCATATTTCATCCTGACCCTACACGTGTCTCACTGTTCATCGACCAACAGACAAAGCCAACTTGCCTTCAAATCTCATTCTAATTACTTTTGATTGAGTTGGATGCCTGTGTGTTCATCCTGATTGGTGGCTCATGTTAATGGAGACAAACTGTGAGGAATTTTAATGGGGAAAGGTGGGTAAAAGCAAACTCTTGGAATTGCAACATTAGATTAATTGTAATTAATAGTAATCATAACGATGATAACGAGACTAAGAGGTTTTGTTGTTTAATTAATTATTATAATTATAAAGGTCCATCAATGCTAATCTTCTCTTAAAAAAGAGCAAAAAGGGATAAAGATGAAAATGTTTGCTTGTCTAGCTACATATATATGTATTTTAAGTTTTAGCAAATCTTATAGCTCAATCGATTGATATTGCCCACATAATCTCCATCCTATATATCTCCCACTTTTGGAATCGAGTTACTCTTTACCATAAGTGAATTTTGAAGCGTAAATATTTAAATTGGATGTGCAATCATATATTATCTTCCTTGCATTAATTACTTTGGTACTAAAATTAGAACTTTTCCTTTTTAAATAAAATTACGATTTATCCCTTAAAGTCAATATTTTAATCATCTAGCTCATTCTAGCTCGACTTTTACTGTTTTCATCAGTCACAAAAACGACAAAGTCAACTACCATAGACTAGAATACTGTAGCCATGGTACGGCTTGCATTTGTACCGTGAAAATTAAAGTTTGAGTATCGGGAATACAAAAAAAATAAATTAGATTTGTAATTGATTTTAACCAAAGTTCATCGTAAATATTGATGGAATAATTCGGGTGAATTGGATCTTGATAGTTGTGAGGGCCCTTTGGCGCTCATTGAGCTCACTTAGGCTTTATTGATTTATTGTCATTTGTGAACCACTTTCTTTGGGTCTATTATATATACAATCAATTAGGTTTGTCGATTAATCAACATCAATAATAAGTATTTGATTATTTTTGATTGAATTTATAATTAAGACAAAATTGCCTCATCACGGAGCAGAACTAATTGTTCTGTTGAGCCTCTAATTAATAAATAAAAAATGAATAAGTCAAATCATATTTCTGCAAAAATTATCATATGCATACGAAATTGTAAATTTAATTAATGCATTGACATCCCTCAAAAAAGGAGGGCTAATGAATTAACCACTCAACCACGAATTAAAGATAATTTTAAAAATAGTTCATCAACTAATTGGTTGGTCCAATAGTTTGATATAGTGTTTAAAAGTAAGAGGTCAAATTTTTTTTTAAGACAATTATTTTTTTTCTTATAAAAAAATAAAAAATAAAAAATAAAAAATTAAGAATAGTTCCAAATACATATTACTGTAGTATCTGTTTACCTTATGGCCGGGCCTTATGGTCTTCCTTTTGTCTAGCTTGCGAAATGATCATAAATCAATTGAAAGACTGCTACCTAATATATTCATAAATGAAGTGATATTTCTTTTTGGAACTATTATTAGTATGCATCACTCTGAAAGACCAGTACCTAAATGCTTACTAGGACTTTTTTTTTCTGAAAAAATCTAACTGGATATCAGTTAAACATATATACGAACCTCTATTAATCATAATTTTCCTATTTAATTTGTCTTGTTATATTATTCTCTCTAACTTCTACCATTTTTCCCAATTTTTTAGATAAATAATGTTTACAAAAGGATTTTGCATCGAAATTATAAAAATATAGTATTAACTTTGTAAGAATATATATAAGAACAATTATAAGCTTTTCTTTTGATCGGATTAACTATATATATATATATCTATAATTATGTTCTTCATTTTCAAATCAATGTTTGTCTAATTAATTGCTTAATGAATATCAGTATCTTAATTAATAACTTAATTAAGTAAATTATTTTCAATTTTTTATTCTTTTTATTTTTATACACAATAACAACTTTATTACATCATTCTTCATAGTATTTTGGAACAATGTCCGGGCTTAAA
This sequence comes from Stephania cephalantha, assembly GCA_039657325.1. Lineage (NCBI taxonomy): Eukaryota > Viridiplantae > Streptophyta > Magnoliopsida > Ranunculales > Menispermaceae > Stephania > Stephania cephalantha. The sequence goes on along the minus strand of CM077569.1, from coordinate 52,821,676 downwards.
ACTAGTTATAAACTTATATACAAATAAAAATTAAGAGTTCATAATTAACTAAAAAATTAATTAAGAGTTAACTACCATTAATAACATCGATTTGTGACACTGCTGCGACAGCTATGAAAATATATACTGTAGGTGTGAAAAGGGTCAAACTTAAACTATAAAAGTTGATTCATGAATGGCTAAAAAAAGACCCAAAAAAAACTAAAATATCATTGGCCATGTGGTGGTTGATCAAACTTATTGTTTTCATTTTATCACTTAGTCACTCGAAATCTTCTCGTCAGCTTATATACGTATCATATCATTTTTTTCATAAAACATATATATATATATATATATATATATAAACCTAACAAATTAACTATAAGGTTTGGCCTAAATAAATGTGTAAGGCAAATAATCTTTTATATTATCCATAAATTAATCAGATTAAAAATATGCATGGTTATGTTGGCTAGCAAATTTCTTAATATATTGTTAATTGTTAATATGAATATCGTTATATTGATCCATTACAATTATAATTTATTACTACTTTAAAACCGTCATCAGCAAATCTTCAATCTACAACAACTAGTAGTACATCAATCTTTAGTAGTTCTTTAATAAGGCCATTTACATGAATACAATATCTCTTTTTTTTTTTAAATAATTCAATATTACCGTGACCATTCTTCCAAGCTAATTTTAATTATAATATATAGTATTGTATGCTCTATTAAACAAGTAGGATTAGTGAATTAAAATACTTTTATAAGGATATATAATTGAATTTATGTTTAGTCTAATTTAACTTATTGAATATATTTGGCCATTAATAATTACTAACAAAATTTTTGTTTTTTTTTTTTTTTTAAAAACAATACTGTGATTTTTCAGCAGGGAATTGTGTGACTTATTATGTGACCTTAATTTATTATCTCAAAATATCGTTCTCTATCTTCAAATCAATGCGGAAGTAGAGCATGTAAAAAGTCAAAAAAATAAAAATAAAAATAATCACGTGAAACCTTTGATTGCATTTCTTTTTTAATTTAACTCACAACTTTTTCAACCTTCAACTTTATTTTTTAACAAGTGATACTTGTACCGTCTCATCACATGAAGTTGTTTTGGCTTATGTTAAATATGTAAAATTTTGAGTGCCTTCCGATACAGTGGGAATGGGAATAACAAAAGGGCACAAAGCCAAGCATGCTAGACCATTCATATGTAGGACCCACCTCCCTCCCTCCTCAAAAACTAAGTAGAGTGGACCCACCTCTACAGCATGCCCGAAGTTCACCTCCCTAAAGTAATCATGTCTCTCTAAGCCGTTTGATCTGTTGACTCCGCTTTTCTAGACCATCGTTGTTGAATGTTGACCAAACAAAAGGCCAACCATTATTACTGTATGTTTTCTTTCATTTTTTTCTTTAATTTTTTTTTACTACTTTCCTTAATTTTTTTTAGTAGACTATATGATATTTTATTTCTTATTTAATTTTTTTTGTACAAAAGACTAAAATTATTAATTGCTTTACTCAAAGTAAACCATGTGTATAAGTATTGTAAAAAGATATGCCCCTAGATTATGGAGAACTTACCATCAGTACTATTATTTAACATTATTTTACAAATAATGAAAATCAATAATATCGTTTAACTGAATTAAATCTAGTGTAGCAAATTATAGATGTTGATCATATAGCCAACCCGTCGCAAATTCAAGATATGAGCAGAACAATATTATTCATCTCTAATTAATTTTTTTAGGAAAGGAGTTAAGCTCCATATAAAATTGTATTACCCTCAAGAAAATATATACACCAAAGGGGTTGTGCCACGTCTATATATGTCGGACCTGCGTAGGGGTGTTACAAGCATGTACTCAAAAACGGACAACACGGTGAACGCAAAGCTTCAAACTCGTGTGGAAATATTGGCTAGATCTCAAATACAAGGGATCCGAGTACTTTTACTTATGGGGACGACGTATTTACGTATGAGTTTTTTCGACTTCGTTTTAAAAAAATACATTATTTTTTGCTATATACATGTTATTCATATTGGTTGTAAATAAAATAAAATCTCGTTCATATATAAAAAAACTCGTGAGGAAAGAAACACATCATGAATTTGTGATCTGATTGCCTAAGAGTACTCTTCGAAAGCATGATGTGTGGACGATGGTTTCCTATCGGCAATGCCTTGTTCGAAATTAATTTAACTTTTTATAATGGGAGTTTAGTGGTAAACTTTTTTTTTTTTTGACTTCGGTAATATAACTTAATTATATGTACTATATATATATTCTAAAATTTGATGACGACTTAAAAAGCATATATGTAATTGTAATTAAGGATAATAAATAAGCTTGTTAATTCATTATTAATTAATTAGACAATCAAATGGAGAGGGAAATGGGGGGGGCACATGTGTCACCCACCAACAATGCAACATGTTGTCCTCTACTCCGATACGTTACATTGGCCAGTCTCTCAAGTACTTATCCGTGTCGGTTATTGTAGCGGCCCTGATAATAACTTTGTGATCAGCTCATGAGTTGCGACGACTCAAATATGTTGTAGTAGTGGTTGGGACTAAATCTCCATCACATATTGGTCTATCTAGTTTCGATATGTTATAATGGAGGTTGTGGTGCATGCAAGGTTGTAGGCATTGTCCTTGATTGGGACTGTTTGATGAGTTGGGTCCAATGTTGGGAGATTTAGAGTCGGACGGTTAACAAATAAATAGAGAGCACATTAATTAATATATATATCAATTTTGTGCCCTACAAAGGGTGTCCCAGTGACTCAGTAGTGTTGGATTTTGCCTTGGTTTTGGGATTCAAGTGTGGGTCTACTGATCGAAAATGATGCATATATATATATGGAGGGATCGGATCTCCCTATCTCTCTCTATATATATATGATCGATATGATCATGATTAATTAAGTTGTGATACATATATGGTGTTACTCTTGAATTGCATGCCTTGTTATGCATGGTTGTCTACGTCAAAGTACATTTGTTAATGTACATATGAGATTCAATGATCAAGCTAGCAGTTAATTATGTCTAATTACTTGCTTTTGTTCTAATAAACATGTCCATGTGTGAAGAAAAACATTTTGGCTAATATGTAAATGTTATGGGCTTCATGCATGCATGCATATTTACCTAATATTAATTAATAATGTCTAAACTTTATTTTTTAATTATTATATTTTTTTGAAATTTGATCGTGGGCATCCAAACGATCATGATTATTCCCACAAGGCTCTGGTGCAATTGGTTTGAGTGTACTTTAGTGGTGCAAACAATATTGACGCAACGAGATTTCGAACCTGAGCTAGGTTGTGTACCTAATTAACCCACACAATCTCAAGCTCGCCTTTTCTGTTGAGACAATTCTCATCCTCGGGTTTTAATGTCTCAACTTTATGAAAGCTCTTTCAAATACTTAACCTTGAACTTTATGTGCATGTTTTCTTAATTAGTCCCTGAAATGTTTCAAAAAGATTTGGTGACATTTGATCTCATGATATATAGAAGGTAAATTGTAACTTCAATAAAATTAACCTGCTTTTTCATGAAACAAGGAACCACTACGCGATCTATACGATTTTTTTTTTCTTTCTTTTATTTTTTCCAACTTCACACCACGCGATTTTAGTAACAAGGAAAATTGTTAAATTTTAAATAATAACATAATTTATTTCATAATTTGCATTTAATCGAGCGCAATAAAAGAATATGATTAATATAGACGACCCTAACCAATTTAAAATTGAAGCTTTGTTGTTGTTATTTTTGTCATTAATAACTGATCAACTTATGTTATTATTTTTTATTTTAGTTATTTATTTATTCTCGAGGCCCAAACAGGCAACAGAGAACTTATTGATCAATCAGCTACATGATATGGTACAAAATATTAGAACAAATTGTTTTTGAAGTGAACATCTCAATAAACATAATTAATAAGAAAAATAATATATATGTATATAAATATAAGTATATATGGAAAAGCAAGCCCAATTACTTATTATTGTTTTGTATTAGCTAAGTTGAATCCAAACAAATGTATTGTGGCTTAAAAAACAATTTAAGGTGCTCTGTATATGATATATATATATACTCTCAACTCAGTTATGTACCCCTTTATGTAAAATATGGTGAGAGAAAATTGAAAAACTTGACCGGTAGTGATTAAACTCATCAAAGCATCTTAAATTTAAGAGAATATATTAACGTCCCATTCATTTTTTTTTTATTAATCATGTATATATCCAGACATTTGTGGAATGACTAGTCTCATGGGCTATGATATCGAACAAAGAGACCACTAGTGGTCCGATGTTTGACTATTGTGAAGAACCAAACTCAAAACTGTACGCTTAACCCGTCATAAAGTTTCACTTTATTCGCCCTTACCACTAGGCCAACCCGTCTGAGTTAACACGGTCCCTTCCAAAATGACAATACAAAAAACTCAATTTAATTATATCCGGGAGATTTATCAGAATCATAAACAGTGACACTCACCTACTCAAGTGGCTTTAGTCAACACCATGACCGGGCCTAATTAGGCCATTGTTGTTTGCTAATTTATGATACGTCTTCATTTCTTATGAAAGGTACGTTTTTGTTTTTGGTGTTTAAGTGATCATTCCCGCCCATAATACCGAAGTGCAAATGAAAATGACCTAATTATATGTCTGTCTACAAGTTTGAACACATGCATATATAATGGAGAATGATAGCGTGCCCCAAGAATGACACATAATTGACTCAATATCGACAATTAATTGGTTGATTGTCATTCTTGAAAGTCATTAATTTTACTTGACACTCACACAAAAAATAAAAAATAAAAAAGTGACAAATAACTCAAATAAAAAACTTTTTGATGAGCCTCACAGCATGGTGATTGATTAATTGCGTGCCCTTGCTTGGAGCACGCTAGCATTTCCCTATAATTAAACTCTTAACCTTGTTCATAAGATCACGTACCGAACCATTTAAGCACCCACCAGACTTGATAGCTATATGTAACGTTCCAGTTATTTTGATCAGAAAAAAAGAGCTATGTGTTGTAAACTAAGTTGGAACTTGCTAAGAACTAGAGAAGGAAATTAGAAGACTAAGAACTTATACTACTACAAAAGAGAAGAGAAGAAATAAGATAGTTGGAATGAGAAGTTTTCATTCAACTTGGTGTGTTTTTACAATGAGGTTGGCACCCTTTATATAGGCCATTTGGTGATGATGATAAATGTACTTCATACAATGTGTACAAGCAACACATACACCCCATGTCATACAACACATCACAAGCAACATAGACAATACATGAAAGAGTTGGTGTACATTGGAGATGATTACAAGTTACATGACAATACATAGACAAGTGGAGGTACTATTAAGTGATACATACAAGTTACATGACTACACAATATGTTGTTGTAAATGCATGGTCATCCATATTCCATAACACTCCCCCTTGGATGACACTTGCTTAGAGATTGTGCCTCGTTAAAACTTTTACTAAGAAAAACCATGTGGGAAAAAATATAGTAAAAGAAAAAAAGTACACTATTCTCATAAATATTAAGACGGGCATAATATTGTTAAGATTGCCTCATTAAAAACCTTGCTAGGAAAACCCAATGGGATAAAACCATAGCTAAGGGAAAAAGAGTGCAATACATTAATCAATAACTCCCCTCATGTGAACATGGGTGAAACTTGTTCAGGTTTCTTTACTTGCAATGTCTTTAAGTTTACGCAAGCCAATACCATATGTAAGCCTTTTAAATGTCGTAGTTGGTAAGACTTTTGTGAATAGATCAGCAAGATTATCACTCGATCGGATTTGCTTGACATCAATTTCACCATTCTTCGAAGCTCATGCGCATAAAAGAATTTTGGTGAAATATGTTTTGTTCTCCCCCTTTTATGAATCCTTCACTTAATTGTGCAATACATGATGCGTTATCTTCATATAATATGGTTGGAGAATCTTTTATCGAAGGCAACCCACATGATTCTTGAATATGTTCAATCATATTTCTCAACCATACACATTCACGACTTGCTTCATGAATTGCAAGTACTTGAGAATGGTTGGAAGAAGTAGCAACCATAGTTTGCTTTATCGACTTCCATGATACGATATTACCACATGTGAATACATATCCCGTTTGAGAACGGACCTTGTGGGGATCAGATAAAAATCCAGCATCAGCATAACCTTGGAGATTCAATTTTACCCCTCTCGAGTAGAATAAACCCATGTCACTTGTTCCTCGAAGATATCGGAAAATATGTTTAACACCATTCCAATGTCTTCGAGTTGGTGATAAGCTGTATCTTGCAAGTAGGTTGACAAAAAAGCAATGTCGGGTCTTGTACAATTTGCAAGATACATAAGTGCACCGATTGCACTTAAATATGGTACCTCTGGACCAAGTAGCTCTTCATCACTTTCATGAGGTCGAAATGGATCCTTCTCCACTTCAAGTGATCTGACAACCATTGGAGAGCTCAATGGATGCGCCTTGTCCATATAAAATCTTTTTAATATTTTTTCAATATAATTTGATTGATGGACAAATACTCCACTTGAAAAATGTTCAATTTGCAAACCAAGACAAAGTCTTGTTTTTCCAAGTTCTTTCATCTCGAATTCCTTTTTCAAGTATTCGGATGTTCTAACGATGTCGTCGTGGTTTCCCACTATATTTAAATCATCAACATATACAACAATAATCACAAATCCTATTGATGATCTTTTAATGAAGACACGTGGGCAAAGCGGATTATTTACATATCCTTCTTTCGGTAAATAATCATTTGAGGCGTTTGTACCACATTCGTCCGGATTGTTTCAATCCGTACAAAGACCTTTGTAATTTTATAGAATGCATGTTATGAGGTTTTGATTTTATTTCATCGGATATTACAAATCCATCGGGGATTTTCATATATATCTCATTGTTTCACAGGGATCCGTACGGATATCTTTAATAACGACATCCATTAAATGCATATCAAGCCCTTCGAGATCGCAAGGCTTATCAAGAATCGAAATGTGATTGCATCTATAACAGGAGAATATGTTTCCTCATAATCGATGCCAGTGTCTTTGTGAGAAACCTTGAGCTACAAGTCTTGCTTTGTACTTGTAACTTCATTTTTTTCGTTTCTCTTTCGTACAAAATACCCATTTATATCCAACGGGTTTTACGCCATCGGCGTTTGGACAATTGGTCCAAAAACCTCTCATTTCCTTAACGAGTTTAGCTCTGCTTGGATAACATCTTGCCATTTTTGCCAATCGGGTCTTTTTTGACATTCGTCCACTGATCGTGGTTCTGGATCATCATCATTTTCACATATTTCAAAGGACACATTGAAAGCAAATATATCATCAGGAACAATTCCATTTCGATCACAAATCTTACCAGAGTTTAAATAATTTATTGAGATCTCATTATTTTCATCTTTTTCCTCTTTTTCTAGAGGAAGTTGTTCCTCATCAGAATCAACTTGTTCTGACAAACCCTTATCAAAGGATTTTTGTGCTTTCTCAGGAGTATTTTGATTTGTATTTATTTTTACTCATGTTTTCCTCTTTCGAGGAATTGTATCCTTTGAACCAACCGGTCTTCCACGCTTTAAGCGTTTCGTTGGTTCTTGTGCATTTTGTTGCACAGAGACATCAATTCTTGCAGGAACATTTACAGCTGGAATATGTGATTTTGTCACTTGTTTTGCATCATTAAATGCATCGTGGTAATTGATTTGCAATTTGTTGCAAATGAATGATCTTTTGAACTTCAAGTTCACACTGATTTGTGCGTGGATCATAATGTGATAAAATTGATGCATTCCAAGCAATTTCGCGCCATTCCTTTTGAATTGACTTCTTATCTCCCCCTAATGGTGGGAAAATTGCTTCATCAAAGTGACAATCAACAAACGTGCGATAAATAAATCCCCTGTTAAGGGCTCAAGGTATCTTATAATGGACGATGAGTTAAATCCAACATAAATCCCAAGTTTTCGTTGTGGACCCATCTTAGTTCTATTGGGAGGTGGTATAGGAACATACACTCGCACAACCAAAAATTCTCAAGTGTGAAATATTTGGTTGTTGACCTAAAATGAGTTGCATGGGGGAATGTTCATGGTATGCGATAGGCCTATAACGAATGATAGATGCTTGCATGAAGGATCGCATGTCCCCAAACTGAAATTGATAACTTAGTTCTCATGATTAAAGGTCAGCAATTAATTGAATGCGTTTGATAAGAGATTCTCGCCAAACCATTAAGGTATGCACATGTGGAACAGAATGTTCAATGGTAATTCCTATAGATATGCAATAATTTCTAAATGCTTGAGATTGAAATTCCTAAGGCATTATCAAGACGGATGGTCTTGATTGGGTTGTCAGAAATTATGCTCTTAACTTAATGATTTGTCTTTGAAAGTCTAGCAAATGCAACATTGCGGGTTGAAAGCAAACAAACATGTGACCACCTAGTTGATGCATCTATCAAAACCATGAAATATCTGAATGGTCCACGAGTGAGGATGAATAGGACCACATATGTCTCCCCGAATGCGTTAAGAAAGCTGGGGATTCCACAAAAATTTTACTTGGAACGGTTTAACTATCAATTTACCTTGAGAACAACTAGCACAATTATAATCACCAAATGAAAATATTTTGTGACTCCTTAAAGGATGTCCATGCGAATTATTAATTATTCTTCGCATCATTGATGATCCTGGATGACCAAGCCGGGTCATGCCATAAAATGAATGTCTTTGGATCATTAATTTTCTTATTCAAGACGACATTCGTTTTGACATGCCTTATATGAGTAAAATATAATCCAAATGATAAAGTTCGGGAATTTTTCTAACACTTCTTTTTTCCCATTTGAAACCAATGTGACATAGAGAAATTCTCTATTATTTTCGTTCACGATTTCAATGTGATATCCATTTTGTCGAATATCTTTAAAGCTCGATGAAATTTCTTCTGGATTTTTCGAGTATAAGGCATTGTCAACATGAATTGTTGTTCCCCCAGGCAACATAATATTTGCTCTTCCGGAGCCATTAATCAAATTGGAGATGCCAGATATTGTTTGAACATTAGCCTCACTAAGTTCAAATCGGAGAAATATTCTCTCATTTTTAAGGATTGTATGCGTTGTAGCACAATCAATGCAAGGTATATATCGCTCTTATTTGATTCATGACTTGAACACATGATTTGTTGATCAATCTGGACAAATAATGTTTGGCAAATCAGAAAAAGAGTCATATTTCAATGATAAAATTCATAATATTTTGCCTTTGATTTTGAAGGCATGGTAAAGGTCACAAAAATATTCGGGCATATACATGACAATATTTAGGCAAAATAGCCTTTCATATATGACTAAAAAAAATGTCACAATTATGAGCGCTCATTGTCAATAATTATTTGCCCTTTGTAGTGGTGCACCACTTTATTCCAATTTTTGGTGGAATTGTCAATACGACATTTACCTGATATTTTCACATTTTCCACGTCCATAAATTTATTATTGCGATCATGATCATTATGTGCAACATATGCTTCTTAATTTGAAGTTGAACTAATTGAATAGGGAGCGATATTATATTTATAATATCTCATTATTTTACTCAAATACCATGAGACAAGAAATCAATCCTTAATATTTATTGGATTGACGTGCGCACTCGATATTTGTTGCGGCAATAAATCGAGGCGGGCCACGTGACCACTTTTATTGTCTCATCGATCATATTTCCACATAGCCTCAACATAGAGGTAATTAAAATTGTGGAATTATAATTAATATTTGATGATTAAATTTTGTAGCATGAGACCCTACGCTCATTTTGAGCTTTTTTTGGAGCATTACCCTTTTGGTATGTATATATATAACTCCATAAGGTGAAAATATATATAAAGTGAAATATTCACTTTTCAAATCTCTAAAGAGAAATTTGTGAATGATTGTGTACAACATACAACCTTGCATGGATACAAGCTTTATTCATAATTTGTAATATCTAATTATCATGACAAGAATTATAATAAGATAACAAATTCAACTATGGTTGATTAATATTTTGAAAGTAAATATAATATAAAATAATTTTCTCTTTTCTTTTATGTAAAAAAAAAAAAAAACATAACATATGATTAAGTATATGTTCACAACTTGATTTATTAATAATCAAATGTACTATTCGTATGAGTTGGTGGGACAACCTCCGGAGTTGGGTGGCGAGACAAAGTCTGCTTAATGCCATGCCTCCTCGAGCAGGATAACCGTCTCCCTTTCAATGTTTAGCTTTACCTGGGACAAGGCTTACCCACTATCAACTCAAACTTATAGCATAGTTTGTATTATAAAATCAAGAATAGAACAATAACTAATCGTTTGTAGTTTTAAGAGAAACTAGTTATGTCACATATTGACTTTTGATTTACGATGTAGAAGATCGTACAAGACGCAACTACAGAGCATACTTTCGCAATCGGTGACGCTATAATGCATAATATATGAATAAAGTATGCATAGATAAAATGAAGCAACTATGATAATATAGAAGTAAATTGAACTTATTTAAATAACAAAAGTTATACCTTCCTAGCTTTCTCTCCTTAATAAGCCTTCTTGAACTTCAAGATCTCCTTAATGCTAGAGCAAGCTCGTGCTGATAACGTATTGTAAACTAAGTTGGAACTTGCTAAGAACTAGAGAAGGAAATTAGAAGACTAAGAACTTATACTACTACAAAAGAGAAGAGAAGAAATAAGATAGTTGGAATGAGAAGTTTTCATTCAACTTGGTGTGTTTTTACAATGAGGTTGGCACCCTTTATATAGGCCATTTGGTGATGATGATAAATGTACTTCATACAATGTGTACAAGCAACACATACACCCCATGTCATACAACACATCACAAGCAACATAGACAATACATGAAAGAGTTGGTGTACATTGGAGAGGATTACAAGTTACATGACAATACATAGACAAGTGGAGGTACTTATTAAGTGATACATACAAGTTACATGACTACACAATATGTTGGTGTACTGCATGATCATCCATATTCCATAACACTATGCATACTTTTGAGTGGTGAGACACATGAACAGTTATACATCCACATCCACATCCACATATTGGATCATTCATACATATGTATCCAACAAACTTTAACAGCTTATTAATTTGTATGTAACATGCCTATATATAATAATAATAATGTCAAGAGATGTGCGCGTACGTGCCACCAATATTAATGAATTTCTTTATTTTTAGTTTCCTCGATTTAATTTTCTGATCTCTCTAATTAAATCAATTCATATACTAATTGTCTCATGTTGGCACGCGAGCGCGAGCGCGCATATATATATATATATATATATATTATGAATTCGAATATAATCAAAAGCAACCTAAATACTTGTATTCATGTGTATATAAATATATATATATAAGTTTTTGTAAAGGAAAATGCAAAAGTAAGCTATTTTGAGTATCGATTCATTCGGATGTCATATGTCAATTTTACTTCAAGCTATACATGCACACACCTCGATGTGTATTGCACGATATTTAATTAGATCGATGACAAAAATAGATGACTCTAGCAGTACTTTCGTGAAATTATATACCGATAGCCATGAATTAAAGGGAGACTACATGATACAATGTACTATATATATGTCATGGTCCATGGATATATGGGCTCATTTATTGTACGGAACAGTGCGACAAGTAGCCAAGTGAGTGGATATACTGGGTCATGCTGTGACGACACGTGTAATGCCGATGTTAAGGTGGGCCCGTAAACAGTTGCCTAGTTAACGGTTCACGAGCAGTGCAGTAGTACCCACTGTACCAACAATGGCACGTGAAGTGGGTTCAAGTCCACTACTATTTGTCAGTGTTAGTGCATGGCCACTGAAGAAACATGGAGACATGCAAGTTCTCCTGACACGTGCGGGTTTGCTCCTATTTGGCCTTCTTTGAAGTTATTGATATCATATATTAGCACAACATCACTCCCTAGATATTTAATTGCATGGTCTTCTTCTTGATTTCTATCTGCAAGAAATTAGACCTCATTCAGTACTGGCTCTTTAATTCTGCATACATATATCGATCTATCCATTATGTGATCTACATATACATGCATGGACTGGGCCTCTATCCACTGTTCCTTTCACTTTCAATGTTTGTTTATCTAAAGATTTTAAGATAACTAATTATGGTATTTATATACACTACAAAAAAATAGCCGATCAGAGACGGAAATTTCCGTTGCTGATTACCATAAATTCCATCTCTAATTCAATTCTGCAACGGAACAGAGACGGAATCTATTCCGTCTCTAAAATTGTCGTCGCTAATTTAGTCAGCAACAAAAATGTGTTTCCGTTGCTGATTAGAGGCGTATTTGAGACGGAATTAGAAACGGAAAAGAGACGGAACATAAATGGACATTCTTCCAAAGTGAATGGTTTTGCTCGCATTCAGTTGCTAATCCGTCCCTAATTTGCAACGGAACTCATAAATCCCGTTGCTAATCCGTTGCAAATTAGAGACGGATTAGCAACTGAATTCATAAATTCCGTTGCTAATCCGTCTCTATTCCGTTTCTAAACTTTGTTTACCCATTTTTTCATGCTATTTCTTCACAAATTAGAGACGGATTAGCAACGAAATTTATAAATTCCGTTGCTAATCCGTCTCTCTATTTTCGTTTTTATGCCTAATTTTTTTTAAAATACTCACAAGAATCAAATTGGTTCTCCGAAACTTCTAAAACGAAAATAACAACGGGACTGCTCCATCGCCCACCACCCTCCAACAACTCCTCGGGGTGCTAACATCCCCAAAAAGCGAGAATTTCACATACATACACTAATCAACAATATATATCAACAACAAAGATTCAAATGAGAAAAAACATACAATTCGATATTAAAAAAGATTTATATATTCACGAAACATAGTCAAGTATAATAAATGTCTAAAATACCTAAGTATCCATAAAAAACTACCATTCTCATTGTTCTACAACAACCATAAAAATACCTAGGTATCATAAAGTTGCTCATCCCTCGTTGTGCTAGCACCTGGGATGTGCTAGCATTAGGATCTGTGTATCTTCTCTTCTTTCTCCCTAACGACCCGAGACCGTAGACACATCCTTTGGGACACTCACCCGCCACCTTGTAGTACACCGCCTCATCATCCACCGGCTGGTCCGGTGTAGTATGGGTCAGCTCCTAACGTCTCCTTTGGAGCTTAGCCTGCATGAATCAACAATAAGCAACTAAAATGATATGCTTGTAAGTAAAATTACTACTATTTAGCCCGTAATTCTATACTTACATAGAACCACTCTGATCTAGTATCGATGAATGTCACCCTGTCGTGATTTACAGTGTGGAGATGCAAATATAATTCATTCACGGTAGGTGGCGTCTCGAATGTATCAGTCTGCACACAAATGTTATAAAAATGTTAAATATGAGGACATCCATTAATCAAATTTGTTGGCGTAAACTGCATGGATCAAACTCTTCCATTACCATTGATTTAGTTAACTTGGGACGCATTAATTAGTTAGGATCTAAAAGATTTGAAAATGAAGCCATTAGTTAGCATGGATCAACTAGTTTAATTATAAGATCAAACAATGGCGGCTACCACAGACTTCACAATTTACACAAGTTGAAACAATTCTCTACTACACACATCTATGAGTGTACAAACTTAGTTATTAGCAAGGAAGTGAGAGTACAAAAATTCTTGGGTTTTGGATGGAAGGGATCGGGGGTTCGACGAGGAAGAGAAAGTGCGAGGAGGAGAGAGATGTGTGGTTTTTATCTTCCGTTCCCATTTTTCAATCGTCCGCATCGAAGCACGTACGAATCTCAAGACGTAATGGACAATTATAAAAAACTAAACTTTTGGTGGGAATGTTGGCGCCATTTTTTTAAGACGAAATTTAATTTCGTCTCTATTCCGTCTCTATTTCCGTCTCTAATATATCTCTATTCCGTCTCTGAATTATTACGTCTCAAATCATTTATTGTTAGCAACGGAATTGGATTCCATTGCTAATTTCGTTTCTAAATAACTATTTTTTTGTAGTGATATTATATATTTGTCCCAAGTTCTACGGCTATACAACTACATGCATAGCCTCAGTCCGAGATTAATTGAGGTCGGCTAGCTGTATATATGAATCAAACTATTTCGTTATGCTCGATTTAGTGCAATTGATGGCGAGGTTTCCAAATCATTCAAATCTCTCATAATTAATACGCCCCCAAGTTAACTTCGGTCTATCCATACCTCATTGAATTTCTTTAATTTCTATCGAGTCAAGTTTTCTAGGGGTGCATTCGTAGGCTGTCTTTGTAGGTGACTATACCACCGTAACCGCTCTTCCCTAATCTTTGTGTCCACTGGTACTACTTTTACTTGTCTTTGAATTTTCATATTTCTTATTCTATCTTTACAAGTTTTAATTACCACACATCCACCTAAACATTCTCATTTTCGTTACGTTCATTTTATGTAGTTTGTTCTTACTTACCGCATACATTTACTTCCATAGAACATAGCCGGTATAATTACTGACCTATAAAATTTCTCATTTAATTTGATAGACATATTTCTATCACAAATCGCACTTGTTGCACTTCGGCCTCAAATTCTTCCATCAAACTTGAATTATATGTGTGACATCATTTTCAACTTTGTAATCATTTTGTATCATTGATCTTAAATATCGATATAAAGTGGTTCGCCTTAGGAACTTCCATTCTCCCTAATTTTACTATTCCATCATCTCGAAGTGTCTAGTATTTCTAAACTCACAGTGCATGAATTTGATTTTCGTCCTACTCAACTTAAAGTCTTTAGATTCTATGGTATTCCTCCAAAACTCTAATTTCTTATTAACTCTATCTCTTGTTTCGTCCACTAAGACAACATCATTTGCAAATAACATAAACCATGATATATCTTCTTGAATATGCCTAATTAATTCATACATAACTAGCGTAAATAGATATGAGTTTAAAGCAGATCGTTGATGTAGTCCTATTATAATGAGAAATTCTTTTGTAGTTCATCCAAATGTTATATATATATGTATAGTATGGAGACATTGAAATGACATTTTTTAAAGTTGGATTTTATTCGAATGGCTTGCCCTTATATTATGGAAGGTTGGGGTGCGAATAGCCCGAGGCTCTATGTGACGGCCCCAGTTCCACAATCCTAAACTAGGCACCACTCGACCTAGACTTACGTGGATGTCACGACCCAAATTTCTAACCCCCGTTTTAATTCCTTAATCAGGATCACCGACCCTTGACGTAGGACGTACACTGTGATGCGTGCACCGACCGATGCACTTGGCCGATGTATATTATATTTTGTATTGATGTATGCCTAGTGTTATGTATTATGTAGACTTACTAAGTCGGTTTGTACAGTTGTAGGCGTCGAGACGAGAGCGGGACACGCCTCGAGTAGCGTGCGAGCCGGGGAACCGAGTAGTTAATCATCAAGGTGTTGAAGGGATCCATGAGAGTTGGTGAGAAATTCTCAAGCTAGGGTGCTACATCAACTAGGTACACACAAGATATACATGTCCAAGATCTCTTTAAAAATCCAAATCCCAGTGTTCCAAAACAAGTATATTTAATAATACAAAAATAATCACCTATGTCAGACATGTGGAAAGAACTGCTTTGGTATCCTCAAATGATATCTCCTAGCTGTGAAGCCTTCCCTTAGTGGACTGTGGATCTGCACTCCGTCAAACACAAGAATGACGACCCCAAGTAAGTAACGCCAGTAGGATATATATACAACATTTCGAAATAAATAAATCAGTCTAATTCATGCAGATAGAATGAAAGGGACAAAGAATACATGAATATAAAAGACTGTAAATAAATCAATCGATAAGTGAGGGTCCCGAATACGAAAATCGAATAGCAAGGAGTCCCGACCAAAAGGTCATTGAGTCGCTGCAAAAGCCCAGCAGACTCGGGTTCAGGATGAGACACAGCCTACCGGCCCTAACCCTTATGACTATGAGATATCCACAGACCCGTATAAGTGCCCCCAATGTACACTCAATTGGGAGATATCAACGACGTCCAAATAAGAGCTCATATCATAGATAAATAGTAACCATTATTCAGTTGCCAATGGACCACTCAATAATTGGCAATTTCAAAAGAAATGATGAACAGAGCAATATCAACAAATTAAAGCTCAAGAAATAACTGTAAAATTCCTCACTGGTTTACTTACCGGTATCCAAGCTAATACGCACTCAAATCGGCTCCGACACGCCTCCAAATCCGTACCCAAAACCCGACACTAGTAAACTATGCCCCCGATAATCATATGAACAAATTTACTTTGTGTTAGAGCCTATTTAAGAAATTTATAGATTTTTAAATCCCAAAATTGTTCAAATTAGGGAAATCTTAGTGGTGGCACACTTTTCGAGAAAACTTTTCGGGTGTGTAAACTTCTGACAACTTCAAAACCAATTTTTCTATAATTTCCTCAACATTTTTCAATTTTTTCTAATTCTTCCTGAATTTTCTTGAATTTTCCTGATTTTTATTTGATTTTCTATTATTATTTTTATTTATTTTTATCTATTATATGTAATTTATTTTATTAAAAATCAGTTTAATTTAATTAAATTTTAAATTATTATTTTATTAATGGGGTGGGCTGGGTCCCTACCCGGTCGACCCAGTCCGATTTCGGTTTGGTCAATTCGGCCGACCCGCCCACTTTGCCCCCTCCTCCTTCCATTGTGTGAATTTTTTTCTTTCTTTCTCTCAATCAATCAACCACATAATCCACACCCTATATACATTATTTGAACATTACAAAGAAAACCCAATGTGTAAATTCGACAAAAAAACCCAACATTTAATCCCTCAAAATCAACAACCACAACATTGAATTCAAGAAATCACAAAGTTTATGGAGTGGAGGAGCTACCTAGCTTGAAGAACTCCTTTTTCTTCACCAACGCTTCATCAAGTTGCACATTTTTCCTCCTCCAAATTCATTCCAGCACACTCTCTTTTCTCTCTTCCTTCCTTGCCAAAACGAAGTGACGATGATGAATAAGCAAAACATCTTGACTTAATGGTTCATTTGACTTAATAGATAAGTTTTAAACCTTAGCTATTGGTTCATGTGTGCACACGCATCTCAAGGCTTATCTCATGGATCACCTTGTCCCACTTGTCCCTCAAGTCACCATTGAGTGACTCAACAAGTTGACACCTTGTCTCATGATGGGTGAATACGTGTCTCGATGCACATCTAGTGCTTCCTTGTTTTATTTTCACTAACTATAGTCACATTAATGTTTATATTTAATGTGACCACATTAGCCACTTATTAAACCAACATAAATTCACATTTAACTCACATTAGACTTACCCAATAAGCCGATACCACGGTCTCATGTCGACACGCGATTCGAGGTACGTCTTCGCTCGTCTCAACACCTGTACCTTACACGCACATTTCTGAAATTAATTAGCTTAAATTGTTCAATCTTTTGGTATAATAAATAATACAAGCATCGAACAAAAATAGTATACCTCGGTGTCGACTCCCGAGATTTGGACATGTGTATCACGACAAGTGGGTCCCACGTACGACCCTAAAATGACACGTGACACGAGTTAGATTTTTAGGGCGTTACAGTCTTCCCAACTAATTAGAATTTCGTCCTCGAAATTGAAACAAATTATAAGGGAAGAACTTACTGAATCAGAAGAGGTAGGGAAAGTAATCGCGCATGTACGACTCGAGTTCCCATGTCAGCTCCTCGTCCTCGTAGTGCTGCCATTTGACAATGACTGATGAGATCTTTTTGTTCCTCAAAATCTTTACCTTACGGTCCAGAATCTGAATAGGCTGTTCGTCATAAGTAATGTCCTCCGTCAAGTCTATCTGGCTCAAATCCACTGTCGCCCGTCTACCCTCTCTCGACTTATTCGGTCGAAGCATAAAAACATGAAATACAAGGTGGATCCTAGACAACTTAGGCGACAACTCCAACTCGTACGCAACCTTGCCTATTTGCTTCTTCACTCTAAATGGACCCATGAATCTCGACGCAGGTTTCCCTCTGATCTCGAACCTCCTGTGACCCTTCATCGGAAACACCTTCAGATATACGTAGTCCATGATCTTGTACACTAACTCCCCGTGATATAAGTCATAGTATTTCTTCTGCCTCTCATGCGCACCTTTCGGTCTTAGTCTGATCAGGCATATCTTATCTGTGTGATCCGCTACAATATATGGCCCAATAGCTGCCACATCCTCTGGCTCAGCCCAGCAAGATGGAGATCTGCACGACCTCCCGTATAGTGCCTCAAACGGTGCCATACCAATACAAGCCTGATAATTGTTATCATAGGCAAACTCTGTTGGGGCATGTGCCCTACGCCAATCCATTAACTGTCTTTATGAATACTTTTAGTTAATAAAATAGAAAATTTCATTTGCTGTTTATTATAATTAATTTGCATGTTTAAATTATAATATGATCTATAGGTATTTACATAAATATCATAAATGTCCCTAGTCGATCATTATACTGGGAACTATAATGAATTAAGACTAGTGTTAGTCTTGATTGATGATCATATGATGATTATACGTATAGGGACACGAATCAAGATCATGAGTACTTGTTAGGGAACAAAGTACTGGACCGACCCGCTATGAGAACATCACATGGATTAAGTCATAGTTGTTTCTCATGATATGTATATTTTTCAGTCCTCTGACTTGAGATTACCAGAGACTTCAACATTAGGAACACAGTGATTTGACACAATCAAATGTTGTCTTTAACCTAGGACGATTATAAAGGTTGTGATTGGTTATTGTGTGAAGCAATGTGATGAAGTTGTGTAATCGAGATATAATTTCTTTCTCTCATATAAAGAGGGATATCCAGTGGATCCCTCGATGTGTTAGACTGTTAAAAGGTCTAGTCTAAGTGAATTGATATTGATCAATGTCACTTGGATGTTTTCAGTCTACCTAGAGATCGAGACTAGAACGATTGAATATGTTGGATGACAATTACATGTCTTATGTTTGATCAAAAGGATATTGTGTGACAAAATGATGTTATATACACTATTGATTAGGTTGTATCGATTTGATATTCCTACAACTTGGGTAGTCATAATGTCTTGTTAGAGGCCGCTTATGACTTGTATACCAAAATGTGTTTCGGTACACTGCCAACGTTGTATGAGCCTATTGGGTCGCACACTAAGAATGATTTTGCGAGATTTTAAGATGGTTCGGAAAAAATGAATTTTATATGATAAAATTCATGACAGAAACGTCGTTGTGGTGTATTACACTTATACTTCTTTAAGTAGGGGTATATGTGTAATTTACTTAACTGTCTATATACAAGGGTTGTATAAATAAACGTTTTAAGTTAGAACACACTGAAAAAAGATTAAGGGCCGAAACTTTATTTTCGTTTCAGAAACGAATTAGGGTTTTCTGGTACGCTCCGGACCGTTCTGGAGAGAAACAAAAATGTTTGGTATTCTCTCGAAGCTAGCACTTCGAATCTCGTACGCCGTTCGTGTGTGGACTTTCTTGTAGAGGCGTGCGTCGTTAAATGTTAGCGCGCTTTTGAGATCGATCAACCTTCAAAATGTATATTTGCGAATCGAGGAATGATTAAGTTTTCATGGTTTAAACGTTTTTAATGGAATTAGATTCGAATCTGTTGGGGTTTTTGTCAAAATTGTTTTGTAATTTCCGCTGCATATGAACCCAAAATCATAACAGTGGTATCAGAGCCATCGAGTTCGATTCCATTAAATTCATTGCATGTTTTCTTCTGATATATACATGATATATGATTGAAAGCATGTTAATAGTTGATGTATATGTGATATACATAAGTTTTTTGTGATATTTATTATCATGTTTTGTGTATATGATACATATATTCGTGATTTAATTGAAATCAGTTTTGTACATGCTAGTAACCATGTTAGGTTAATTCGAATAATTTTAATGAATTGAATTTCGTGTTCTGTGATCCATGACACCATTAGGTATAATCTTTGTTTTTCGTGTATTGATGCATGGATGAAATCTCTGTAATTCAGTATGCATATTTAGGTTACATTGTTTTAAATTTCTTAAATTGTATAAGTCTGAATATTAATTCGAAACTAATATGATTAGGTTCGATTGGGATAGTAGTTCATAGTTCAATTACATGTTTATGATTATTTGGATGAGGACCGAAATTGCAAATAATTATTTTTCGAAATTATTTATTTATCTCGTTATATCTATTCTGTTATGAGATTTCTATTTGATAAGAGATAGATAACAAATTAGATTATGATATATTAGCAAAATTGGTTTCGTTATCCCTATTGGATATGAGATAAATATCGAGAATTTTGTTATTGGTGATATGCTAGGATTCAAATATCTTAAGTCCTAATTGGATTAGGATAAGATGATAAGTTAGATGTGGGCCCGGGTTAATTAAAATGTTTTAATTGACTTAATTTCGATAAATTAAGGGGTTAATTTAGGATAATAAAATCAGCGAAAAATATGATTTTCTATAGCGAATTTTAATTTTCTAATTGAAATTCGTCTCCTAAAGAAAAAAAAAAAAAAAAAAGCTTCCTGTTCCCAATCATCGACCAGAAGCGCGTAAAAATTTTCAAATTGTTTAGTGATTGAATAAATCAATAAAATATATGATATTTCATTGTTTACATAAAATCACTAAAACTAATAAGATCCCTCTATTAAATTTTAAGTCTCGTGTCATCCATTTTAAACACTTGTCAAGGCCTCGATCACACTAATATAGTTTCAAACATATTGGGTGTATTGTGTTATCTTGGTGAGACAAGTTGGGTAAGAGTTACCTAAATGTTTAAAATGGTCCTACTTAATAAAGCTATCAAAATAGTTTTGAACTTTAGGCACATGATGAGATAAAAAATATGATAAGACATAAAATGTCCCGTATATCATAAAAATATCTAAAATTACATAAGATGTAATTGGTAACTTACCTACCTAAATAATCTAGTTATGTGTTTCATGCCATAAATTGTCATATAGAATTAGGTGAAATATGGATTTTAGTCCCCTAAATAAACAAGTATGTTTTAGGAGGGTTGTTAAATTTAGTGGAGTCTATTCCTCTATACTAAAATAAAATTTGCATAATCTTTATTGTAGATCAATGGCCTCTTCAAGTAACAATAATCCCCTGTCACTGCGATCCATCCTTGAGAAGGATAAGCTATATGGAATTAACTTTCTTGACTGGTTCAAAAACTTGAGAATTGTTCTCAAGCATGGACGCAAGTTGTATGTCCTGGATGCTCCAATCCCTGAGGACCCACCAACCAATGCTACGAAAGCTGTGAAGGATGCGCATAATAAGCATGTCGGTGATTCTACCGATGTTGCATGTATTATGCTTGGCAACTATGGTTCTGAACTTCGAAGGACATGGAACTAATGGAAGCCTACGACATGGTCAGTAACGCTTATTTGAAGGAAATGTTCCAACAAAGCTAGGCAAGAAGAAAGGTTCGAGACAGATCAAGAACCTACATTCTTAAGATGACTCGAGGTGCGTCGAGTTAGTCCTCATGTTCGAAGATGAAGGGCTATGTTGACCAGACTTGATAGACTCGATTTCCCGTAAGCCAGAGTTGGCTACATATTTGATCTGAATTCATTACGAGAGAGTTACTCACAATTTGTGATGAACTTCTAGTAATAGGCAAACTAGTCGAAGTTCCCGAAAACTAAGCTCTGGATGCCCTAAAATATGAAATGTGACTCTCTTACTGAAACAATGGATCTGTGCATGATAAGCACTCAACCAATCCATGCCCAGCAATGCATCAAACTCGAGGAACTCCAACATTCTCAAGTCTACTGGCATGATATGACCCTCGATCTCAACCGAAAAATTAACACATAACAAGTTCGGGTAGATCTTGTCCCCAGCAGATGTGCTAAGGATCAAGGGCCTCTCTAGTCTAGTAGGTCTCAAACCCAACTCGTCAACCATACGACCCGAAATAAAAGAAACAGTAGAGCCTGAATCAAACGTAACATGCATGAATTTATTGCAAATATAAACCGCACCCTCAATCAGATTATGGCTAGCAGTCGGATCTGGTACGACAACTGCGTGAACTCGCTCTCCGCTCTGCGTGCCGCCCTCATTTCAAGGACACGTCGATGAGACGACCTAGCTTTCCACACTCCCAACAACCCTCTAGTTCTAATCCAGACGAACCACGCTATCCCCGTCCTCGTCCTTGTACTTGACTAGACCTTTGTCCCTGACTCTGCACCTGATTGGAACTCTGACCATGTCTTTGGCCACTGCCTTTGCCATCAGCCCTCTGATGATACTGATGCTAAGGACCTGACGGTGCTCGTTGCTGTGATGCACTAGCGTAGCTCTACGCTGGACCAACTGACACTGGCGTAGTATACGCTGCATAAAACGGAGATGCAACAGATCCCACGCTTTGAGCTCGATCTCTCTGCCTCGATTGTCTGAATCTCTTCCTCATCCGATCACCTCCAGAACCTCCCACTGACTGTGACGGTGCTGATGGTGCACTTGGTACTCCGACACGTGTGCTCACAAAGCTATCGCTAGTCATAGCCCTCTCACAGGCCTCATGTAATGTGCTCGGAGCCGTCGTCACTACAACAAACCAATAAAGTCCAAGAAACCGTGTACAAAGTAGTAAGCCTGGTTGGTGTCGGTGTTGGTGCACCCCCAGCATACTCCATCAATCGTAAATATTGGTCCATATCTTTGCATAACCGACTCCCTGGTCCTTTGTCGAATGGTTTGAAACTCAGTCCATTTCCGGTTACGGACTATAGGAGGAATGTACTTCTCATTAAATCTATCCTTAAACTTACCCCAATCCTTGAGCTTCCCCTTCGACGCCACCGTAGTGCGCCACCAGACGTCGGCCTCGCCGAACAGTGAGGCTGATGATATACTCGGTTGCATATGAGATGGTGTGGCCAGTACATCATGTATCTTCTCGTGGTTCCTCATATACCTCTCTGCAGCCTCGAGGTTAGTACCCCCGTGGAACTTCTCCAGATGATGCCTCTGAAACTCGCGAGCTGCCTCGCCTAGCTGTGGCCCTAACACCCGTATGAGTCGGCGTGCTCGGCGTATCCTCAGCCGGTGTCTCAGGTGTAGGAGGTACTATCTCGGTCTGAACATCTGTCTCCTCGGCCACTGAAGTCCTGCCTGAATGAAGGTGCTGCAGGTGGGTCATGGGTTGTACGAGCACTCCCAGCCTGAGTAACGGGAGCTGCTGACGTAAAAGGTGATGCTGTCACCTGAGCCCTCAACAGTCGGAGAATCTCCTGAAGCTGCTGATCGTGAGATGTAATCATCTGCTACATGCCATCTAATCTCCTCTGTACGTCCTTCGTACCACTATCGCTGGTATTGGGTTGATCGGCCATCACTAACTGAAATGAAAGCGATTTTCACGATCAGAACATAGCTATCGATAGTTAATAGTACAACAAATAAAATAGCTCGTAATCCGAGTTTTAAATTTCCCCAACTCTCCTCACTTCCCAACTAAGACATAGGGTTAGGATCATACAGGTTCCACACTAAGTTCAACCATTCCTAACTTCCATCCATTACGGTGCAACGGGTTTTTGCCTCTTAATCGAACACGCGTCCCGGAGGCTAAATCAACGGATTTTGAGTATTTAAAACTTCACCTCAGCCACACCGCCTTGGAGGTCTTGGGTGCACGTCCTCAGCCTTCACAATCCTAAAGTTCAACCATTCCTAACTTGCGCTGGTTTGTGTCTTAATGGATTGTGATTTAAATCTTAAGAGTGGATTTAAAACCAGCTCGATGCCAAGCGACGTCCCGCCCATCCTAAATCGTTGAGTCAGACAACCCCAGAGCCTCGTTGAGTCATGCAAGCCTTTCCTTTCCCATTTACCAATTATCAAGCAATTAAAGTTGAGTTAATCAATTAGTAAGTTATCATAGATATATCGGAAGCAATTAAACCTCAAACTAAATGAAAAACCTCAAAGACATACAAGTTAAGACAACTCTAGAGTGTGGAAACCTCGAACATGTATATCATCAATGAACGATCAGTCAGGAGAGTAAACACAAGATATACATGTCCAAGATCTCTCAAAAAACCCAAATCCCAATGTTTCAAAACAAGTATATTTAATAATACAAAAAGAATCACATATGTCGACAAGTGGAAAGAAGCTCGCTCCGTATCCTCAAATGATATCTCCTAGTGGAGCCTTCCCATTCTTTGGGTGTGGATCCGCACTCCGTCAAACACAAGAATGACGAGCCCAGGTAAGTAACGCCGTGATGATATATATACAACATTTCGAAATAACTAAATCGATCCTAATTCATGCGAGATAGAAAGAAAGGGATAGGGAACACATGAATATAAAAAGATCGTAAATAAATCAATCGATAAGTGAGGGTTCGGAGTACGAAAATCGAATAGCAAGGAGTCCCAACCAAAAGGTCGTTGAGTCGCGACAAAAGCCCGGCAGACTCGGGTTCAGACGAGACACACCTACCACCCTAACCACTTGCGACTATGAGATATCCACAGACCCGGATAAGTGCCCCCAACGTACACTCAATTGGGAGATATCAACGGCGTCCTAATAAGAGTTCATATTACAGATAAATAGTAACCATGTCTCACTTGCCAATGGACCACTCAATCAATGTCAATTTCAAAAGAAATGATGAACAAAGCAATAACAACAAATTAAAGCTCAAGAAATAATAGTAAAATCCCTCACTAGTTTACTTACCTGTATCCAAGCTAATACGCACTCAAATCGGCTCCGACACGCCTCCAAATCCGTACCCAAAACCCGACACTAGTAAACTATGCCCCTGATAATCATATTTGCAAATTTACATTGTGTTAGAGCCTATTTAAGAAATTTTTAGATTTTTAAATCTCAAAATTGTTCAAATTAGGGAAATCATAATGGTAGCATACTTTTCGAGGAAATTATTTTGGTGTAAAAACTTCCAACAACTTCAAAAGCAATTTTTCTATAATTTCCTCAACATTTTCCATTTTTTCCCAATTTTTCTTGATTTTTCTTGAATTTTCTTGATTTTATTTGATTTTTTGTTATTATTTTTATTTATTTTTATCTATTATATGTAATTTATTTTATTAAAAATCAGTTTAATTTAATTAAATTTTAAATTATTATTTTATTAATGGGCCGGACCGGTCGACACGACTTGGCCCACCTTTGCCATTCCACTCCATTGTTGAACAACAGATCTTTTGCTTCTATTAAATAAATTTTTTTTTTTCTTTCTTTCTCTCCCCATATACATTATTTGAACATTACAAAGAAAATCCAATGTGTAAATTTGACAAAAAATCCAACATTTAATCCCTCTAAATCAACAACTAGAACATCAAATTCAAGAAATCACAAAGTTTATGGAGTGGAGGAGTTACCTAGCTTGAAGAACTCCTTCTTCTT
Organism: Stephania cephalantha; assembly: GCA_039657325.1. Taxonomy (NCBI): domain Eukaryota; kingdom Viridiplantae; phylum Streptophyta; class Magnoliopsida; order Ranunculales; family Menispermaceae; genus Stephania; species Stephania cephalantha. Next base: position 52,795,952 of record CM077569.1, on the reverse strand, counting down.
CACCAACGCTTCATCAAGTTGCACATTTTTCCTCCTCCAAATTCACTCCAGCATACTTTGTTTTCTCTCTTCCTTTCCTTGCCAAAACGATGTGACGATGATGAATAAGCAAAACATCTTGACTTAATGGTTCATTTGACTTATTAGATATGTTTTAAACCTTAGCCATCAGTTCATGTGTGCATACGTGTCTCGAGGCTTATCTCATGGACCATCTTGTCCCACTTGTCCCTCAAGTCACCATTGAGTGACTCAACAAGTTGACACCTTGTCTCATGATGGGTGAATACGTGTCTCGATGCACATCCAGTGCTTCCTTTTTTTATTTTCACTAACTATAGTCACATTAATGTTTATATTTAATGTGCCCACATTAGCCACTTATGAAACCAACATAAATTCACATTTAACTCACATTAGACTTACCCCATAAGCCGATACCTCGGTCTCACGTCGACACGCAATTCGAGGTACGCCTCCGCTCATCTCGACACCAATATGCTCCTCGTGTACCTTACCCGCACATTTCCGATTTTAATTAGTTTAAATTGCTCAATCTTTTGGTATAATAAATAATACAAGCATCAAACAAAAATAGCATACCTTGGTGTACTCTTTGAACATGTGTATCACATAAGTGGGTCCCACGTACGACCCGAAATGACACGTGACACTCGAGATTTTTAGGACATGTGTATGTACAATAAGTTGTGTTTGGTTAGCATCTTATTATTTTAAAAATAAGCTAGATGAAACTCTAAAATCTCGGACGCTCTCCCAAGTAGCATTTAGTTAAATAAATGTCAGATCTAGTTTACTTTCCCTTTCACCCTCAAATACATTAATTAAGTCAAAAAACTAAACATAAAAAAGTCAAAAATACTAAATTATAAATATATGATTAATATTTAATATTTTTTAAAAAAATTAAATAAAAAGTATGAAATAATAAATAATATATTTTATATATAATATTAAATATTTATTAAATAAATAATTATGTTTATATGTATTGCATTTAATAATACATATATATCATTTATAATATATAACATGTCTTTTTACGTCATTTTGTATTTCTTCACTACTCGATCAACTATTTCTTCCAAACAATTTTAAATAATCAACTAGATTATCAATTTTCAGTTATCAGTTATTAGCTTTTCAGTTGTCAGCTAGATTATCGGCTTTCAATTAGATTATCAGCTAAGGTTGCCAAACAGAGCCTGAATCAAAAAAGTGAGGGGCACAAGGGTCATTTTTAAGATGAAATGATCACTTGTGGTTAGTAGTGTCATTTTTTTGTCCGCCCGCCGGCCTGGTTTCTCCGGCCTGGAAAAAAAATGGTTTGAACACTAATTTTTCAAATCCAGGTCGGGTATAGGCAACGCTTTGATGTCCAAATTAAAATTCGGGCCGGATCTGGACAAGATCATCTAAACCCGAACCCAGCCTAGATTTTAAAAATGCATATTTTATTTTGAAAATATACTTCCATACATTGTATAATTCACAAAAACAACAGAAATAAAGAAACTACATAGCTTGAATAAAAAAATGAATTATTTTAGTTTCGAGACTTGCTAAATTGCTTGAGATAACATTATATGTTTTGTCTTTTAACAAAAAATATTATAATGTCTTGTAATTTAAAATAATAAATACAACTTAAACGTTACTTTATAAAATTATGTTAGAGAAGTTTATATTATGAAGAATTTACAATAACTTTAATGATTAAAAATGCTTTTAAACGTAAAATAATTTTTAAAAAATTCGACAAATCCTGACATTTGAACAATCTGGATTAAAAGTAAACAAGGTCAGAGCAAGACATATTTGTCCGAATTTATAACCGAGTCGGTTCTAGATAATGCAAATGGTCGTTTATATTAAGGGCGGCTCGGACCCAGACCCGTCTATACTCGAAAAATTGACACCCCTACTTCTGGTTATGTTATAAGTTACCATGTATTGTCTCAAAGGCAACAATTAAAACACACCAAACTAATTGGTACCCTAGCTAGGTAGCTAGCTAGCTAGCCATCAACATGTGACAACCCCACCCTTAGTGTTTCTCTAGAATTTATGGCACTGACATGAGAGTTATCAAAGAAAACAAAAGATCTGTACATAAGGGCAAAGGGCATTGGGATAACTGCCAATCGAAACTTTAAAAAGCCAAAGAAGAAAGAAACAAAGTGATATGATTATTCATATATGGTGATGGATCCAATAACATTGATGCCTATGGTGTAGCAGTAAATTCATGTTAGCTTCAACTACAAGAAAGGAAGTTGAAAGAAAAAAAGAGTAGAAGTACCAAGTGAGTGAGTGAGAACAAGTGGAGTACGTAGTAGTAATAGTAGGGATGGATATGTAGTGTGCATAGACATTGAAACATGACAGCTTTTGCTAAAGCAGACTAAACCCTTGTGGCTACTTAAACTCTTTAAAGAGATCAACAAGAGAGAAAGAAGTGAGTGTAGAGTCTGTAGTGTAGTGCGTGGGAAAAAAAGGAGAAGTGTTTAATTGTTGGTGATCCCGAGAAGGAACAGAAGAAAACAAAGAGTAGGGAGCGGTCAAGTTGAACACTTGTTTGGTTTCTTGCTTCTTTTACTTTTGAGGCTGACAAGATGAGCTCCAGGAGAATCGTATCCTTTGTTCTTTGGGACTTCTTGGTTCTTGCGCGTGCTCCCTCTTCCTAATAACCTCATTTTTTTATTTTCATTTTGGTTTTACTTCCGATGGTCAAATTTATGATTTTTTTAAATTTTGTCTTTTAGCAAGTGATGCCTATGATTGCTTGGCATGCATCTCATTTAAATTTGTAGCACCAAGTTGTGACTCAATTTATTACATTCATTATGACATCACATTTCATTCATGTCACTAAGTCATAGTTATTTGACATCATTCGCTTTTTTTTTTTAAATGTATGTGGATGTTCATCGAGAACGTAATTATTCCTACGAGACCCTTATGCAATCGGTCTGAGTGTATTTCAATGCCCCGAGCAATCTTGCCACGCCGAAAAATCGAAACAGAGGTCGCGCGCGCTTAACTAACATAATCCCGCCTTCACCTTTATTATTGTGCCAACTTGAACTGATTCATCATTCGCTATTTGTAGCTTCAAAAATCTTGGCATATGTGATCTCTTCTTTGCAGCGGCCCCTCATACTCGCACCAGTGTTATCTTGTGAAATCAATACACATAATATAGTATAAGCAGTGGCGGAGCTACATATATTTATACCAAGAAACCTTGTTGTGACCCATTTTATATACACAATATATTGGTAGAAAACAACTGAAAATGCTTAATCTAATCCATCCTCAGACACTACATGAAAAATTGTTTTTACAATACGTAAAAATTTTGTAATACTACGTTGTTAAAACTTATTTAATATGCAATCAATCTGCAACAAAATTATTCATAATTAAAAAATTAATGTATAATTATTTATAAATTTAATGAAATATCTTATTTTATAATATTTAATCAAGCATTAACTATTTTTTTGTCATAAACAATATTAAATTATATATTAATTTAAAATTCAATAAGTTTCAACAACCATTAATTAAAAAGAAAATTGCAACTCTGACATGACGTTCATATCATTAAAACACGTCATTATAAATGTTGTTCCAAAAGATTGATTTTGGTAGTTTTCTACTTGATCAACTTCCATTGTTTAATTGTTGGTGATAAGAATAACCGGGAGTGGTTGATGCGTAAAATCAATACATAAACTTTTTACAGTGATGGAGGCTTGAAACATAAGTCATCATAAATGCTTGATGGGTCACTCCTAAAGTTGGAGCCACGTACAAAGCTGATATGGGAGGTAGCATATTGTTGTGAATCCTTTTATAAACATAATAGATTAGTAGATATATATATATATATAAAAAAAAAAACTGAAACTAAACTAGCCCACCCCTCAAATACTATATCTCAAATACTATATGAGAAAATATTTTTACAATATCTCGTTAAAACTTACTTAATATGTAATCAATATGCAACAAAATTATCTATAATTAAAAAACTAATATGTAATGGTTTACAAATTTTATGAAATTTTTTGTTTTATAATATTTAATCAATCATTAACTATTATTTCTTTTGACATAAACAATATTAAGTTATATTTTAATTTAAAATTTAATAAGCTTTAACAACATATTGTATAATAACATAATTAAGTGTTATAAAAGATCATTTTCTTGTTATAAAAATAATGCCTAAGTTGAATTTGGACTAGCTTATGGGATATTGAAATTATGGTTCTCCCCTGAAAATAAGACAACCTCACAAAAACTCACGCAACAAAACTATACAGCACCATGCCCCCATAATTATCCTCAACAAGAAATTTGAGGATTTCGTGCTGAGTTATATAGAGAAAGAAAGTCAGGTCAATGCCAAGCTAAACACAAATTTTTCTAACTTAAGTTTAATTTGCTAGACCATTACTTGTTCATATCCTGATGTTTGTCATGTTTTTATAAGATTATTATTATTTTTTTGAAGCCTAAGTTTATTATTATCGAATTCGTAAAGATGATTAAGAAAACACCTTCATTCTTTAAAAAATGAAAATAAAAAAGAAACATCCTCTAGTAATAGTAGTTATAAAAGTCGTATCATGGAAGAGGCTAAATCCCACTGTTTTATTTTATATTATCAGGCATACTAAGCAAACAAAAATATACAGATCAGCTATTGATATGATTTGAACACTTCAAAACGCGACTTACAAATGTCTTAACTAAAAAATTTGACTCAATAGAAACTGAAAAAATTCACGAAGTAAAAATAGACCAAAGCTAACTTAATTATAAGGGATTTAGATAAATTTAGAACACTATCAATCGCACTAAATTGAGCTCAATAGGAGTGATAAATAGAAAAATAAATAAAAATCATCACGTTACTTTGTTTACAATCTATCCATCCATATTATGAGTTGACTTTTTTGGGCTGGTAAATGAGTGCAAATCTCACTTCCTCTTCATATACATGTGTTCATGATGAACGCATGTACTGTTGTTTAATCAAAAGTCTTCTTTGCATCTCTCACTATTATGACTCTTTGAGCTTGGACCTCATGATGAACCCATCCGACATAGTTTGCCTGCTTGTCAGGAATGGATTGCCTCAACATCACAAACACTTGTCAAAGTAAACACGGTTTCTTCCCCACAGAGGTACTGCATTATCATATTGTTCGTGTACATAAAACCGATGAAAAATAATTTTTTAACTAATCGACAATGAAAGTGTCTATGCCGTCTTATGTGATATGTACACATATCTCAAAGTGTACTACACCGTGCACACACATTCAGGGTCGATTTTGACGGTGTTAAAAGTGGATTAATTACCTTCGACTTAAGTATACATAATCCATAATTCATTATATGCATGCAAAGCCCACCAAGAGAAAACTGGTCATACATAAGCAACAGAATTTCAAATGTTCCTATACAACTGGACACGTCAATTTTGAGACATCTAATTAAAGGGCAATAAAGCCATAAAAGCCCAGCTACATGACAAGCCTGTTAGCTTCCATTACTAAAACAAAACGGTATTGGAACTGGGGTCTAGCAAAAACAATTTCTTCATCAACGGTTGGTTTGCCCAATTTGAAGTGGGTCGTTGTCTTTTAACTAGTGACTCAAGTTCGAGTCTTGAAAATGAAAACATTTACGCTCGACGACACACGGTTTCAATTTGGTTTCTAAAGGTTTAGCTGTTCGGAGTTCACACTCTCCAATAGATCTAGCAGTAATAATTAGATACCATCATATTCACTGTGACATCCAAGGCTTGAACACATTCCTTGATCAGTTCAAACATGGCACTTGCTTTCCACTGACTTTTAAGGCCCACATTTTAAATCACCCATAGCACTACCAAAACCCAAACATCTAATGCTCTCAAAGTTCTTTCACCATCCCAGAATCTGGAATTTGGGAGAAATTTCTTCTGCCTGGTTAAGCGCACGACCCAATTAGTAGAAGGATTTATTGCTAGGATTTGGGTGAAGGAGGAAAGATATCTTAATAGACATTGTTCTGTAAATAGTTAAGAAACGCTTGAGCAATTTTTAGTACCACTTCACATCAAATTTTATTCACCCACCTCGACGCCAAACCATTCATCACATCTCTCAACAGGGTACTGCTCTATCAATTCGAATCTGAATTCAGCCTCTGAACGTCGACCAACTGGTACAGATCACCCCGCCTTTGGTTTAGTAAAGGAAGATTTGTTCTGCAATTTTGATTTATGAAGAGCATTAAAAGGTACAGCCAGCAAATAAGGAAATCAAAGTTCTTCCACATTTTAATCCATGAATTAAATAAAAAGAATCAAGAGGAGTGAGGGAAATGGAAACATCATTAGGTTCGTGATATTTGACGTTGAAAGCATGTTACCTTCGCAGCTCTATCAGGGAATAATCAATTTCAGCAATAATTATCGTCTCCTCATGTTCCGTAGTTGCAAGCACTTCTCCAAACTGCCAGAATCATTTCCTTTAGTTCACACATGATACTAGTACATTTCAAAACACAGCTGTGGTACTGGAAACACCACTTCTTACAGATTCTTTTAAGTACCTAACTTCAAGAGCATGCTACTGTATATTTCAAGGAATATCACCAGCCCAGAAAAATTATAATATATGCTCAAAATAACACTTACCGGTCCAACTAAGGTAGAGTGACCCCAAGCAGTATAACCAGCACTAGTGTCTCGAGCAGGTGAACAAGTTGCCACGTAAAGCTGCAAACCAAAACCAACCGCAATGAAAGAGAAGAAGCTAAAATCATCAGAAAAACCCTAAATAATAGAAAACCAAAAAAAAAAAAAAAAAAGAAGTGTAAGCTTCCAAAGAAACTTCATTAATTAACCACAATGTTTAACAAGTTATAAGTTCATTGGTTGCTCGAGAAAATGTCAGCATTTTATATTAAAAACAGCCAGATCAAAGAAGAAAACTTAACCAGAAGTTTAAGAATTGTACAGCAGTTAAAGTCGAGAACATCTCCATCTACAACAGTGGATATGCACCATATCTAAAGGTGAACGAATAAACAAACAAATCCAGCAACGAGATGAAACTCATGAAATGCACTCTTCAATAAATTTGAGGAGAAGAGTGCCGGGTTTGCTAGTTTTTTAAGATGGTGGATATAGATGGATTGTTAAGATGGCTAGTTTTGTAAGATGATGCATATGTAAGGAATGCACTTCCAACTTCATCCAATAAACAACTTAAGGGTTGTTGTCAGGGAAAATTAAAATAGAAAATGAGAGGAATCAAAAAATAAGCCATGGATTATTTTCAAACTTTAAAAATGATGGAAAGCGAAATACTGCATTCAGGCTTCAAGCATGATAGAAGATTTGCAACTTGAATCATTAAACTCCATTCATGATCTTTGTCACCCAGCAAGAAATAAACAGAGAAACTCGAGAAAACGAATAGATTCATTTTTGGTTTAATATTATTTTACTTTTAGAGAGTCAAGAGAGACTGAATACCAAAAAAAAAAAAAAACAAAACAAAACAAAAATCAAAAAACAAAAAAAAATCAAAACCAGCAACTAAACAAAAAAATGCTGCTGTGCATCCTAAGCAAAATATAAACAGATAAACTCAAGAAAACCAAGAAATAATACACTGTGCACAGAGGGACTAAAAACTGCGTCCCCAGCAATTGAACCCGTTCTCAACTCCTAGAAGATGCCATTGGGTTACCACCCAACTGAGTTTGAGGTGATGTTCTAGGAAGAGAAAATATTATCTCGCAGTCAATAGGAAAATTGGATTTGAGCAAATCTGCTAGCATTTTCATGCTTTGAGCAGCAATGAAGCTCCTTAATCTCAGAGAACAATAGAGATTTTTCAAGGCCAAACCTTGCCCTTATTGAACCATTTAACATGTGAAGGAGCATCGATTTGAACATTGAGAAATCTGATGCCTACTTTTGGACAAGTTTGAACCTCCCAGCACAGCCAATGCCACAACATATATAATGCCTAGGCATATTTGTAGCTGTATAAGATAGTCTATTCAAAATCTATAATTTTTTCCTTAAGCTTCCATTTGTTTGGAAGAGAGGTCCGTCTACATTGCAGGAAAACCAACAAGCAAAAGGGAGCCAAGGGGTACCCCCTACCTAACCGTCACTGTTTCAAGTTGTTATATGCTACTGGAGCTGGTCACAATCCACTATACCAGCATGAGAAAAATCATGACTACTGCTAACGTATTGCAAGTAAAGTTTGAGACAATACCATTAAACCACCATTAATTATAATGTCTGCAATAGCGAGTGTAGCAACGGCGAGATTGTTAACTGAATCTCGTGCACAAACTGATGGCAGAGAAAGATATTTAAAAATGACTAAAGTGAGAGTACTAAATCGAGCGCAATGTAAGAGTTTCATCTATGTAGCCTACCCCAACTAATTTGGGTTGTATACTACACACCGTTTTCAAGCTCAACAGATCTAACAAGCTATAGCCATGAGTACTTTAATTGCATAACTAAGGTAGAATATTGCTCATTCGGTACGAGTAAACACCATTTTGTTTTAACTTTGCATATGCATCATTTCAACAAGAATTGTTGAAACGACTGAAGTGAGAGAGTCCCTAGATTGTGAAAGTAGTACAAGTTTCTTCAACACGATTGGCTTGCAATAGGCTATCCAAATCATTTCTCTTGAGAAATAAATCAATACTAGAATCCCAATAATCAATCAGGTTTGGCAACATCAATTTCTTTCAAGGAAATCAAAGAACGGAGATAGACAAAATTGTTATGCGTAAAAGGATAACTACATAAAGTGCGGAACATCGAGCCCCAGGTCCCAATTGGATTTCAACAACAACAATATAGACCCTCGATCCCAAATTAATTGGGGACAGACCCAATTCGATTTCAGCACAATAACTTAAAGGAAAGTGAAATCTTGACAAAACAAATCATCAATGGACAGTAGAAGAGATCACTAAGGTGCTATATCTATTACTTTTTTGAATATGAGAAATTGACTAAACATGTATGGAGCCAAAGCTTTGGATGCCAGAAGGTTTCTCCCATAAGTCAGAACCCTTTATCAAAAGAATATAAACGTTACCGTACCTTACTACATCATGTGTAGCTCTTTCTCCTTGTTAATGAAACCATAAATAAAAGACAAGATTTTCAATATACCTGATTGTCAGCAGCCCTGCACAAAGGCAAAATGAAGGTGACCAAAAGAACTGTCAAAAAGATCAACTGCTGGAAAATCATTAGTTTAAAAGCACCGAATTGCATATCAGAAAATAAAAGGAGTTCAAATTATTGGCTTCTCACATGATTTCTGCCTAATCAAACTCACTTTTCAAAGAGAATTTGTCAACTCGATTAAGTTCATGCTTTTGTTAAAATGGAAATACCTACATAGCCTGTTAGAAAATGTCTTTGATGTTGATCTAAATTTTAGGATAAGTTGTTTTTTTTTTAAATTTTAAATTCAAATAAGTTTATGTTGCTAAGATCTAGATTAGGTTAGATTATGTTAGTCAAGTTCCAAATTTCAATTTTGAATAAATGTGTATGTTTGGCTCTATAAATAGAGCACTACAATTAATGAAAATATGCTCCTTTATGCTCATCTTTCAGATTCTTCTTCTAAAAAACAACAAAATGGTATCATAGCCATTTTCCATTTTCTTAAGGGGCCTAGGTGAGATGAGTGAAATACCATAACCCATGAACCTAGATTTACAACCCTGACTTACAACATGGAATAACAACCCTGACTTACAACCTAGAAGTACAACCAGAATCACAACCTTTTTTTTAGCAATGGATTCATAAGTTTTCTCCACTCAACTTGCACCTCCTATCTTCGATGGAACAAGCTACGAGGTGTGGGTTGTTAAGATGGAAGCATACCTGGATGGAAACGACTTGTGGGAGGCTATTGAACAAGAATATGAAGTTTCTTCTATTCCGAATAATCCAACAGTGGCTCAAATGAAACTTCATAAGGAGAGGAGAAAAAGGAAATCAAAAGCCAAAGCAAGCTTATTTGCAGCCGTCACATCCACCGTCTTCACCAAAATCATGACGATAAAAACAACACATAAAATTTGGAATTTCTTGAAGGGTGAATATGAAGGAGATGAAAGAATCAAAGCCATGCGGATGATACACTTGATTCGAGAATTCGAGTTTCAAAAAATGAAGGAATCAGAAACGAACAAGGATGACTCTGATAGACTTCTTGCCATAGCTAATCAAGTAAGAATCCTTGGTACCGAATTTTCCAATTCTAGAATTGTCCTAAAAATTATAGTCACAGTTCCGGATAAATTTGAAGTAACTATTTCCTCTTTGGAAAATACTAAAGATTTGTCGAAGATTAGTTTGGCAGAATTGTTAAATGTTTTGCAAGCTCAAGAACATAGAAAGATGATAAAGGAGGAAGGTACCATGGAAGGTGCTCTTCTAGCAAAGACAAAAATCCAAAAGGAGATAAATATATGAAGCACAACATTGAAGAACTATATCCACCTTGCCCCACATTGCAAAAAAAAACAAATCATCCACAAAGAAGATGTTGGTGGAGGCCTGATGTTAAGTGTAAAAAATGCCGATAGATGGGGCATATGGAGAGGATTTGCAAATCACAAGAAGGAAAAATTGCAGCAGTTGAAAATCATGAAGAATTATTTTGATGCTTGCATACATATTTTACCTAGCAGACCCCAATTAATTTGGGACTGAGGCTATGTTGTTGTTATTGCATACATATTTTGAATCAAGGAGAAGTTTTATGATTAAAAAAAATAATTGCAACATCAAAGTCAAGGAGGAGTGTTAGAAATTTCTTTGATGCTGATCTAGATTTTAGGATTAGTTGTTTCTTTTAAATTTTAAATTCAAATAAGTTTTTGTTGCTAAGATCTAGATTAAGTTAGATTATGTTATTAAGTTTCAAATTTCAATTATGAATAATTGTATGTTTGGCTCTATAAATAGAGCACTACAATTAATGAAAAGTATGTTCCTTTATGCTCCCTTTTCACATTCTTCTTCTTCTAAAAAACAACAAAAATCAGTCCCAAATTGATTGGGGTCGGCTACATGGATCAAACTCTTCCATTGTGCTCGATTAAGTGCAATTAATGATAAGCTTTCCAAACCATTCAAATCTCTCCTAATTAATGCGTCCCAAGTTAACTTTGGTTTACCCCTACCTCGTTTTATTTCTTCAGTTTCTATTGAGTCAAGTTTTCGAGCGGGAGCGTTTGTAGGTCGTCTTTGCAGGTGACCAAACCACCGCAACCGCCCTTCCCCAATCTTTGTTCAATTGGTACTACACCTACTTGTCTTTAAATTTCTACATTTCTTATTCTATCTTTACAAGTTTTACCGCACATCCACCTAAGCATCCTCATTTTTGCTACGTTCAATTTATGTAATTGTTGTTGCTTTACAACCCAACATTTTCTTTCATATAGCATAGCTTGCCTAATTACGATCCTATAAAATTTTCATTCTAACTTTGTAGGAACATTTCGATCACAAATCACCATTTTTGCACTCCGCCATTTCTTCCATCCAGCTTGGATTCTATGTGTAACATGATTTTCAATATTCTCAATCATTTTGTATGATTGATCCTAGGTATATAAAGTGGTTCACCTTAGGAACTTCTACTTCCCCTAAATTTACCACTCCATCATCTCGATGTCTAGTATTTCTAAACTCCCAGTGCATGTATTCGGTCTTCGTCCTACTCAACTTAAATCATTTAAATTCTAATGTAATCCTCCAAAGTTCTAATTTCCTATTCGCTTCATCTTTTGTTTCGTCCACTAAAACAATATCATCTGCAAATAACATGTTCTATGGTATATCCTCTTGAATATAGCAAGTTAGTTCATCCATAACTAAAGGAAAGAGATATGGGCTTAAAGCTGATCCTTGATGTAGTTCTATCGTAATGGGAAATTCTTTTGTAGTTCCTCAAAATGCCTTTATACTCGTTACTACTCCCTCATACTCATTCATATCCTTATAGTGTCTATGTGTCTAGCATGCATTCTTTTTCTTTCTAGAACCCACTAAAGAACATCTCTAGGAACCCTATCATATGCTTTTTCTAAATTTGCAAATACCATATGATCTTTTTTCTTTTCTCTATAATTTTCCAACAATCTTTTTACAAGGAAAATCGCCTCCATAGTTGACCTCCAAGGCATGAAGCCAAATTGATTCTCTGATATGCAAGGAAAATGATTGGTTGACCCTCTTTTGAGACCTACATTTGACACCTAATTGTTATTGTCCTTTTGAATTTTGCATATAGATGTATGCGCAAGTGGTTCGAAGTGTTTCCAAAGAACCACATCAACTATGTGTCAAACGTGGGTTACTCTAGCATTTCCCGATATGCAAACTACAAGTACTCAGGTGCTACCACCTATCCTTATTTTCCTTTTAAAGAAAAATAAGGGTAGTGCTAGGTTGACCCACTTTGAAAACTCCAAATAGACACCCAGCTAGTGGTGTCCCTTAAATACACATCAATTTGTGTGCGCACAAACATCGATGCACAAATCAAGGACACCAATAACTGGATGTCCATTTCGAGTGTCCAAAATGGGTCACCCAATCATTTCCGAAAAAAAAAAATATATATTGACAAAGGGGTTAACATACAATGGCATAGTGGAGCAGCAAGTACACCACCAATCAGTCAAAAAACTATGATTTCATAGATTTCCTGCAGATTCATTTGCAGTTTAAGTTCGCCTAGTTATTGATACAGAGTAAGAATTTATACTTTGAGGTAAAAATATTATGATTTCCGAAAATTAGTATTTAATGTTTGATGACATACCAATATTAATACTTGGCGCACAAGGACAAGAACTCAAATTGTTTATTAATGTCCGGAAAAAAAAAGCAATATTACAATTCCTTGTTCAAGCAAAAGAAATAATTAATTCAAGTAATCTCACCTGGCTCTCTGTAGTAATTCCCAATGCAAGGGACCAGTAGTCATGTTAAATGCTCCAGGATAGCATAGCAAATGAGCACCTGATGTTTAAAGTTTAAATGTCATAAAGACTGCCACGCGCATCACTATCTTACAAATAAGACATTGATGTAACCCATTAATTCTAAACGCTTTTAGTATAGTGTGAAGAAATAATGCTGGAGAAAAGCATAATCAGATCATTAGAGAAAGCTAATATCATCTGTATTGAGTACTGGCCACAACACAATCAGCATTACAGAGAAACAGCTACAAAAATTAGCAGATCGTCAAGAAGTCAACAATCTTCATAAAACATAAAAAGACTCTCTCATCCAATAATATGAAGTAATTCTTTCTGTTTTTTAAGTAGAAAGTAATTTTTCTTTTCTTTTATGGGATAAGCAGCCACCAACTCAATAGTGGGCACGAACTCATGCATCCAAGTTAATCTAGTGTTAATATTTAGGGGAATGAATGTCACGTTAAATTTTCTCAATACTCAAACCTTCACTAAAGCAAAGTCCCGAGTTGGATCTTTTATTGTGAACAAGAAAGCACCAAATTGAACGACTTTATTTTCTTCTTTTTTAAAAAAAAATGAACGATATCTTTTCGTTGATGCATAGTTTACAGCCGAAAGATGGTGCAAAATGAAAATTGTTTAACAGTGGCAAAAATACCAAACACACTCTCCTCATCGGACAGGATAATGACACACCCAACGAAGGTAGAGAAAAAAACTGCTGTCCAACTCCAAAACCAATTCGGAACCTCATGAGGCATAGCTCACTCCACCTAATTCAATGGTAACTCCCAAATATGAGCTGTTTTAACTCCTGCCCTCAAAGACTCTACTATCATGTTCCTCTCAAATGGACCATATTGAAGACAACAAGTAACTCTCCAACATATTAGCTTGCTTGAGCTTCCTCCTTTCCTTGACAGGGAAAAAAGACTAAGTACTGTCCTCATGATTGTGGCCATTCTAACTAATTTCCTTGAGATTCTCCCCCATAATTATTAGTAAACACAATTAAAGAAGATAAATGTGGTATCTTCACCATTTCTCAACCCTCATAAAATGCACCAACTCAATAATATGTTGTGTATTTCTATCAAAAATAACATGATGTATACGACCACCTTCTTAGAAAGATGTCTGATGCGTAGCATAATTTAGTACCTTTATAAGTAGCATTTTGTTAATAATTTAGACCATCGATAAGTGAATTCGTGCTAATCCGATATATTTTGTTGGTTTTTAGGTGAGGAAAGTGAAGTGGGAGCATTTAGAGCTTAGGTTCAAGATCCATGAAGATTTACATCAAAAAGCGTGCTATTGCGAATTACGAGGCAGAGGAAAACGAGACCGGAAGTGAGTGACGAAATGACGATATTTCACATGGTTAAATATGTTTTGAAGATATTTGGAGGTTTCTAGATGAGAATACAAGGTTTGAGCAAGAACGACATCAAATTAGCTAAGTTTCTATGAAGTCCATTTTGACCAACCTTCAGTGTTTTGGTCATAACTCCCTCATTTCAAATCCAAATGACTAGTCGTTTCTTCCGTTTGAAAGTAAACTTAGAGCTAAACAATTTCATGTCTCAAAAGCTTCATCAAATTCGGACTCTAAGTGGTCCAAAATCGCGTCGCAAGGTGGAGGCTAGAGATTTGGATCAAACTTGTGGATTCAACTTCAATTTCTAGGTTTGATTTCATGTTTTCTTTAGTTTCTACCATGTTTTGTGTTGTTTCTTGCCCCAATATGGGGTAATACTCTTTGTCCTAGGGGGATCGATGGATCCTGGGTTGGAAAACCTTTGTTTCTAATGTTAATTTGATTTGTTCTTCCAATTTGCTGTGTTGATTTGTGTTTTCTTGTGCTTAATGCTTTTCTCACCTTGGCCAAGCGTGTGTAGAACATAGAGTTTGGGAGTCACCATGACCATTGGGGCTTTCAATTCGGATTTGGGAACATATGCGCATCAAATGATGGTCATTGACTAGGGAGACAATTGAATTTGGTGTTTAATGTGGTTTCGCACTTACACTACTCACGCCGACCGGTGGAGTCCGAGTGCTACACTAGAATCCTCACCACCAAGACTGTAACGGCCCAAAATTTGTAACTGTGTTATTGTCTTTATACAGGCTCAATGACCCGTACTGTGGGACCCACACCGTGATATGTCCGTTTACCGAGGCAAGGGCCGAGGTACATTTTATATTTGTGTGTTGTATGTCTAGTGTATTGTATATGTGTAGACGACTAAGTCATTTACGGGTATGCAGGTATCGAGACAAGCGGGGACGCGCCTCGAGTCGCGTGTCGACATGGGACCGAGGTAGCGGCATTTTAGGGATAAGTTTAAATTATTTACATAAAATGTGAGATTTTTTGGAAATGGGTGGTTGCAATGTGGCCACATCTACTACTATATAACAAATGGGCCTATAGTTTGGAAAATAAATCATGAGGCAAGTGTGTTAAGGTTTTGAGTCACTCACAAGTGACTTGGGGGACAAGTGTGGTGTTGAAGACCACAAGATGTGCCTCAAGATACGTGTGTGGGTTGAGATGTGTGGCTCACATTCAAGCCAACCCAAACCATATAAATTGGTCAAATGTAACCTCAAAGTTCAAACTCTATCTCTTTAATCTCTCATAGTTTCGACAGAGGAAAGAAAGAAGAAACCGAGAGGAAGAAGGATAAAGAGAATGAGAGAGAGAGAGAGAGAGAGAGAGACCGAGCCCGAAGTAACGCAAGGTGAGTGTTGTGGTGTTTTGTGGTTTGTTGTTGTGTAGTTTGTGGTTGTTGTTGTTGTCCGACGTTAGGGACGGCCGTGGAGTCGTCTCCCCTGCACGAACCCCACCTGGGGTTGGGGATGGAAGCCCAACCCGAGCGAAAAAGAAAAAGAAAAAAAAAAACAGAGCAGACGCTGTCGCGAGGAAGAAGGGGGTGAATCGGGCCGGTTCGGCCTGATTCAGCCCAAAGAAAAAAAAAAAAAAAAAAAAAAAAGATGGGTTGGGTGAGCCGGCTGCCGGTTCGGCCCTGTTCAAACCCAAACCCAAATTAAAAAAAAAAAAAAAAAAACAAAAACAGAAAAAGAAGAGAAAAAGGAAAGGAAAATTGGGAAAAATGCCAGAAAAATTAGGAAAAATTCCGAAAATTTATAGTTCGACAAAATAAATAGAAAATAATGAATTTCTAGGGAAAATAAAATATTTGGAATTTCGGACGAGCATTTTGCGGGGGTTTTACCTCGAAAAAGGCGAAATGGGTCGATTGGCCGAAAATAAAAATAAAATATTTGTCTCGACTTCGATTTGGCCTAATTGAGACATTACTGACTGGTAGGGAACTACGGGGAGAACTCAGGCGTTTGGGCACGCACTTCGAATTGTCGAGAGATCGGATAGACTAGGACAAGCGTGTGACTTGTAAGTATGACTGTGAGAATTTTATATTTCATTTCATTCTCTTATTGATTTATTGGTCTATTGGTAGACATTACTACTTGAACTCGCACATCGTGTTGTTCTTGTATCTATTCATGAATGAATATTGTGACATGATGCCTTGTGAATTGTTTCGTTGCCTCTGATTCCTACACTTGACGTCATTCTTGAACAAAATTGATAAAAAGCATGCTAATGGAATAATTTGGATTTAATTGGACTTGTATTCGATTTCCTTTGGGCTTTGTAGCCTAACTTGTTTTGGCATCCTAGAATTTTAGAATTATTTGTCTTTGAAATTAAAGTAGGGATTATCTAGTGTCCATTGCACGAGAGATGCGCGGTTCACGGGGACATGGGTCTACCTGGGTTCCAAGACTCACCACTACACTTGCGCGCACACGAGGTATGGGACTCGGGGTGGTCGGCAAGCATGAGATTGATGTTGGAAAGCATAGAGCGTAGCTCCGCTATTTATGTGAGATATGTTGAGCGCAACTCCATATAGTAGTGGGAAAGGGTAGGTGATAGGTCTCACCGCCGACCGGACGTAGATCATCTCGACTTAGCCTGTGTCTGTCTCTACATCTTTAACTGTGGTATTTACTTGCATTACTTGTTTCAGCACTTTATTTCGCTACTTTATGCTTTTAAATATCATTCGTTTATTTTGGAAATGTAGCATAGAATTCTCCAGTTCGTACTTAAATATTACTATACGCACCGTCTAGTTTGTGACGGTGGGTGTAGGTCCGTCGAGCAGCAGCAGACAGGGAAGTTGAAGATTGGCGACTTCCTCTGAGAAATTCGGCGATTCTCCACACTCATTTGTATGTCACGACTTTTGTTGTATTATTATTGTTTATGTCATTTTGGGTTGTATATTGGGTTGAGTGAATAGTGTCCTATATATGCGTGCATATGATGCGGTCTTTTCTTGGTTTTCCACACTTAGGAATTTTGGAGAATGAATGTTTTCGCTTAATGATAATGAAATTGGAATTACCTTTACATTGGATAATACATAATGATAATGGAATTGGAATGTCTGGAGGAATATAGAGACGAAAGGCTGACTAATACGTAATTAAGTCTTAGGTGATTTGGGTTAAGGCTTGATTACGGGATTAGGCCGGGCGGTGCCCTGTTTAGTAGTTGGGGTCGTCACAAAGACCTTGGGATGAGGTGAATTTAAGGAAATTTGCCTATTTTCACTCTTATTGGGAGTCCTTCAAATAAAACTAGTGCAAAGGAATACAACCTTGGTGACATTGATTTCCAAGGAGTTTCTCCAATTTGAAAAATCTCAATTTACATTACTTGCAATTAGATAGTTAAAGTAATTTAGTAGCTTCATTTCCATTTCAAAATCAAAATCAAAATCAAAGTTGTCTAACTTTATTTCCTAGTTAGATTACAAATTAGTATAACACCGTCCTCGTGGTTCGATATCCGACATCAATACTAGTTTGGTGCCACTATTACTTGCAATGAAGTCGTGCACTTGCGGCTCTCGTATCAATGCCACAACGCACAAGTGACAACACATTCTATCACTTTACAAGGATTGAAGACTTTTCAAATAAGAGTATGGATATATTGACCAAAAAGGATGTATCTTCAATAGGTACATAAACAAAGACTTAGAAGAAAAAAAACCAGGAAGGGTCAAGACACCAAGACAATTCTCAATGTACTTAATCCTTATTGAGCCTAATACCCTCGAGATAGCGAAAGAAAACCCAAAACCTCCACCTCACAATCATGAAGATTTCCCAACGAGTAAGAAACTCAAGACCGGATGTTATTCAAAAGCTTGGAGCTAAGCTGATATGCAACCGTTTGGATCAAAATATTTGGACGCTCCTTTGCAAATCTCAAAAATAAAGAAAAGAGTAAGTGAAAAGAAGAAACTTTAGAAACAAACTGCAAATATGTGAGGAGAAAAAAATAGAAAGATCATGAAAACAACCAGAATATGAGTATATGGTAAAAAAGAGATATACTAATTGTGCACCATATGTTAAAAGGAAAACAGGAAGTGCCTCACCATTCACCGAATAGAAATATTGGACAACTTTTAAGTACATTAATCATAAAGGCAAAAAACTTAAAAAACATAATGCATTTACAGGCAAGAACAAGAGCATCACACCACAACAATAGGGGATAAGCTTATCATATACAAATAAGCACCAAACTGACAATCTGACATAATATAGCAAAAATACAGCTTCATTAGAGAAAACCAGCTTAAGAAAGAATCAAACCTCTAGCTGCATACACCATTGCCAGCTCCTGAAACCTTATGTCATAACAAATACCAATTCCAATACGCCCTACATCTGAAAAGGAGAGGTACAAAATTAAGAACCAATGCATAGGGTTTTAAGCATGTAACTCACTGAGGGAAAAAGAAAAAGAAGTTCTACTGCTATAACAGAAAAAATATGCAAGTAAAAAACACGAACGGATCAGAAAAGCCACAGCAGCACTGCAATACAATTCAATGAATGTATTTCTAAGATCATCTTCTTTAACTTTTTATAATAAACGATCAATTGAAAGAACATTTATATTTATAAGGTGTCAGTCTATATTACCCTGCACCCTTCTGTCTTGTATGAAGTGTACATGTCCACACAATACTTTATGGATATAAATCCAACAGAGTTCCTATGAAAATAGCAAGAAGTTCAAAAAGATGATAATTTTTAATTTAGGTTCGCTAAATTTCTATTTTGCTTGACTATAATTTATAGTGGAAATTAAAAGCAAATTACCAATGTATGCCAAAGTCAATTAGAAAATAAAAAGCCAATTACCAACATATGCCAAATTCATTTTCTTTTTTGACATTATTTTATGCTAAAGTCATCTGTTCCTTAATTTTTGCTGATTAAATTAACATGTTTCACAATGTAAGTGAGAATTTTGCATGTATGACAGGCTACTAAACAAAACAGTTCGACTTTGGGATTTCAAATTGAATATCACCTTGGAATGAGCACGGTTCGGCCACTGACCCTTTAGAAAAGATCCTGATAACAGACATCTCCTAATGTAAGATCTGACTACACAGTCCTAAACAAAGTTGAAGTTCAGTGACTGAAATTTTAGAACAATTGAATGTAATTACCATCAATATTAATTCCAGCATGAATTATTTAAGGTATGTGGTACCATGTTTTATAATTTCATATTTAGTACATTCTAATTTTCATTTAAAACAGAGATGTAATTGGCACGGGGTATCACTATTAGGATATTAAACTTTATTTTTGGGGAAATGTTACCCTAAAAGTACCTCATCTAGTAGATTAAAAGGTTTGGATCCCCTCACCGATCCAAAACACGATCTCAGTCCTGACAACCTTGAAGGTAATACAACTACTATTTTCACCACCAGTTATTTGCATAGTTATAGCTCACAAAACCCACCAGTATCTTAATAGGGTTGAAATCCTTACTAGAAATTAACTGGTGTTCTTGTCTGTTCAAATAGTTGTCTTTGAAATGCATAAAACACCAACAATTGTAAAGTATGAGTCACAAATAAAGACAGATGAGGAAAACTTATTGACCAGCATTCAACTGTCAACTGCAATACTTCAATTTGAAAAAAAAAAAAAAAAAAAAAAAAAAAACAAACAAACAAACAAAAAGAATCAAACTAATTACAATGAGTAATTCAAATAATAGGCCTAAAACTCAATTCATATGCATTTTATCAGAAGCCAAACTTCCCCCATTAACAATAACAATTAAAGAATCAGCAGCAGAACCACACAAATGTAATAAAAATGCATGTCTCCAAACCTGTGTCCACAATTGTAGGGTTCTCCCCCGCTGTAAGAGTCTTTGATTCCATAAAGGTAATTTTACCAGGTATGTCAATGTCAAATAGGTGTATCTGGAAGCAATGTTCAAAATAAAAGATTTATTAATCATAGAGAAAATCCAGACAAATACTGTAACTTGAAAGATGCTATTCAAATTGTAGAATATATTTTAAAAGTGACAGTAGGATTAGTCATTGACATTTGTAGCAAAAAAAAAAAAAAAAACATATATACACACCTTCCTATGTTTTGCCCTTAGTTTTCCATCTTTTCCAAATACACAGCACGTATTGTACAAACGATCGCCACAACGTTCAGGTATAGAGCCACCAATAATAGTGATCTGAAGTCTACGAGCAGCTTCAGACAGCATTGCAGTTGATGGAGATGCATCACTTCCAGCATCAATATCCTCTGCATATACTGGGAAACTATCATTTGAATATGGACTATTCCATATTTCCTGAGACAACATAGACCAATCACTCTCCAAATAAGACTTGATAATTTTGTTACCCAATAAAATAAACAGAAAGTTGCATACGCAGCATGTAAAGAACTCAAAGCAATCATGCTCCTCTTCATAAAGCTTGAATAGTATCTCCCTTTTGTAGTAAATATATGGGACTAATCGTTCTTTAGATACAATTTTACAAGGTAGAAACAAGGCAGCATGTAGATAATTAAACTTGCACGGACATGGTAATCAGAAGTTAATTGATTGAAGTTCACCTAAATTGCATCATGATTCACATTGATGAATTATAGGATTCCTGATACAGAAGGAGTCTTGTAAAATGAACTACATTTGATATTTAGTACTTAAATATTCATTTATTCAGGTCTTTCTACTCATGCGAACCAAATCATTTTGTGGCTAGCCAAATTGTGAATTTATAATTTTGCGATTCAGATCTTGATTTTTGACTGTTATAAACACTGAACAGTCTCAGGGTTATGATACTGACTGTATGGAGGAAGTTTTCATAAAAATCTTTATCATACTGAGTACGAGTATGTGTTGGAAAGCAGAAAGTTTACAAAATCAGTGATTCAAAGGCTCCGCGAACGCCAACCAGATTCACACACTAGAAGTAAAAAATCTCACCTGATAGGCTGTTACAGAAGTGAAGAAATACAAGGAGACCTCTTCACATGGATAAAATGAAGGTCTACAACACAGTATAATGGCGATGTAAGCAAACCTAAGGCCCGACAACAAGTATCTGTTATCTGTAACTTCAATAAGCTGGTGCTAAATTATTACAGAAGCAACTTGATGACCCTTGCAGGAACTTTCTGGTGTTTTACTTGAATAATTGAGTGTCTGTTTTTTCGTTTTACTGGCAGATTCAAACTAAATAAATAATTCATGTTCACAAATATAATTAATTCAACATCATAGACCTTTAGTAACTAAGGTATCCTGTTTTTTTTTTTTAGTTAAACTCAACTCCATTAAACTAACACTTTATTGAAATTAATGTCGAGAAGAGCAAATATGCTAAAGCCTAAAGGTATAATCTAATGCCGTCAAACTAGAACAAGTTTTGCATTATACTTCAATTGTAAGTGAATGTTCTGAAGTCTAGACTTGTCCAAACAAGTAAATTGAGCTTTTATATAGTAAAAAACAATTTTTCAACATTTAAACAAATTATTGTATGTTCATAGTACAAGAAGACAACGTTTTGTTTTGACTCCGCATACGCATCATTTCAACAAGAATAGTTGAAACAACGTTATTCAAGATAGGGACGACGCGTTTTTCCCTACAACACCGGTAGGGGTTTTTTTTCGACTTTGTTTTCGGGAAACACATTGTTTCTCGCCATGTTTTCAATTTTTTGGCTATCAATAAAATAAAGTCTCGTTCCTATCCAAAAAGAAAAGTAGAGCAAACTTCAAACTTTGTTATTTTTCAATATCAGTTATTTAAAAACAAAATTATATGAGTTCTTTCCTTTGGAAACACACTTTTGATAATCAAAAGTTCATTAACAACTGAATTGCTCATAAATTTTTTTATCAAGAACGCCATAGTGAGACCACTTCTTGCAATTATGCAGCCTTTAAGGAATAGCATACTAAACAAATGATAAGACAGACGAAATAAACTGAATAAATCCCACTGCATTTCTCAACTTACTGGTAACACAACAAGTTGAGCGCCCTTTCCAGCGGCGTCCTCGATCGCCTTACGAGCATGCGCAATGTTTCTCTCCTTATCAGCAGTCACTGATAACTGGCAAAGAGCAATCTTGAACTGAAACAAACCACAACAAATCATCAATAAACTCTTCACATTCATACATGAAAGCATAACAAAAGTATCTCACCCTACAAACCCAATCAATCTCTCACCAACACACAAAAATCAAACCTAACTCCATCAATCTCACATTCCACAACAAAGATCAGCAACAACTGAACAAATTCCACAACCGATCCAAACAAAAAAAAAAAAAAAAAAAACGACTAGAAGGATCTGCATGACTTGCCTTGGTTATTGGAGGTTTGGGCAACTGAAGCGCGGGAGGAACCCTAGCTTTCTCTGAATCGAAAGCGGTAGCCATGGCGGAGATCGAGCGGATCGGAGTGCGGTTATTGGAGAAATTAGGGTTTGGAATGGGTCGAATTTTGGGGATAGAAAGATTTGGACAGTAGAAATCACGAGTAACGAAGGCGGAGGAGAGCGAGGTCAGCCCAGCTCTCATGCTTCGCCACTGCCGCATCAATGACAACGACCATGTTGTAACACAACAAATACTATATGGAAATGGAACCCCACGTGTTAGAGCATCTTCAATAGTAAATCTGAATTGTAGTTTGATGGATGTCCCGTCATCAAGGATTAAATGAGTGATTTAAATAGATATTGAAGTTTAAAAGTATTCTTCAATTAAAGAACATGGATCGCATATTCTATTTTAAAATTTTATTATTTTTTATATATTTTGGAGTGAACCGCTGACTTAGTTATATGAATGTAGCGAATTGGATGATAGCATTCATAGCGCAACATTCGATTTGAATTCGTTATTTGAATCAGTATCCTCTTAGGCTATTTGGTATTTTGACAAATGATATTATGGGTGTTTCTTTTAATAGAATTTGTCAAATGTAAGTAGACATTATGCCTCTTCTTAATAAAAAAAATAAATAGACAATGTCTATCCACGTTACCTCGACATTCAAAATGCATATTACATTGAAGAAGTTTTTTCACCCCCAATGTATATTTAGTCTTAAATGGCATACATCGACATCCAATTCACATTCTATTAGAAAACACTCTTACCTGTCACTTGTCTTTTCGCATTAAAATGCGAGTGTGTGCATGCATCTTTATTTGTATTGTACTGACACCAACAAATGTATGTTTGTAATGCGTGTCTGTGTTTGGACACTATAACAAATCCCCAAATTCAAAGGACCTTTAAGTGAAGTCTTTAATTTGAGTCATCATCGATGAAAAATTGAATTGAGTTAGGACTTAGGAGGGAGATTCCCCTAAATTAAAGTCTCGAGTTTAATTTATCGTGGATGAAAAAATTTAGTAAAAAAGAAAATAAGTTACAAGGGTCATCCCCTCCCCTATAGCTATATAAATCCATAGCGTCCAAGCGAGAAATAGTGTACAATTAGATACCAACACTGGATAGCGGGGGTTGGGAGGGTCCCCCTCTTATAAGGCTATAGTGCTTGATCACCGTCCATATTCACCTCGAGATGGTATGTTACTCATCCCGAGGCGTGTTGGTGGGTTCGATTCTGTCAAGAAAATTGAAAAAACGACCAGTCAGACACGTCAGCAACGGAAACGACAAAACGTTTGAAACAGGCGCCATCAACGGTTATAAACTAACTTTTCCCAACTCCTCTGTTCTTCTACTACATATTATCCTCCATCGAAATCAATTTTTTTTTTTTTTTTAACTATCTCCCTCTTCAACGACATTGTTGTTCAAGTGATTCGACCCTCGCGGGCGGGGCCGTCTCAAGCACCACCGCCGGTGCTTGAGATTGCACTCTCGTCTCCAAGACACATTACAATTAGTTATATATAAGTGGCACTGATCAGAACAATGGCTTCCACATCAAATTCAAACAAACAAGAAGAAGAAGAACAACAACAGCCATGTTCTGCAACAGATGATGACTACCCGTTACTCGATAACCAGTCTCTCGAAGAGCTTTTACGTCTTTGGGCCGATATTAATGGATTGGCTACTCATCGTGTCCACGATGATTCCCGGTATCAACAGAATGAACAATTCGTTGGCGCCCCGATAGTCCCTAATCATACTGCTTTCAATGACATGGCTACTGATGCTCAGAATAATGGACTAATTAACATGGATGAAGAAGAAGTGATTAATGTCGAAGATTATTTAATTGACAGTGCCGGGGATTATTATGATCTAAGCAGCGTTAGTCCGCTTGCGATTTTGCCGCCTACACCGCCGCAGTTGTCGGGGGATTCGTCCACTTGCATTTGTTGCCAAGTGCTTAGAGAGATAGTCCATTTCAATGGTAAGTGGAAGTATATAGTTTTGTGTTTATGTGAAAAACGAATTTTGTTAGTTAATTTATGTTGTGTGAGTGTGTTGTTTTGTCTGTGTAGGAGATTATACTGAAAAGCTCGAGATTCATGGCAGAGTTGGATTGATCAGTCATGTTGTTCATGAGACTAAGTACCAGGTTAATGGTCTCCCATTGGTTGTCGAGCACTATAAGATCGAGTAAGCACATAATAGACACTAAATACATAATCCAACTTTTTTTTTTACTATGTTGAATATGCATTTTCATCCTTAATTAACTTATGATATATGCTTCATTGACATGTGCTTAATTTATCGATATGTGCCATGTATGTCCTGCTAATATTTATGTAAATTGCGGCACTCGGTCCCGTTGTTAGTAATTGCTTTTGTAGGTTGACGTCTGTGCCAATTTAGTATATGTTTCAAGAGGAAGTTTAATTGTTGTTCTTAATTAATTAACATGATGAGATTATATATATGTTGCAGTTTTAGCACACAAAGCTTAGAGGATGTTAGGCAGTTCCTGATGCATTACTGTCGAGAACGCGCAGAAGCGGGGTATGTTATGGTGGAAGATCCTCTCTTGAAATTCTACAGTGCTCTATGTGCAGGAGCAAATTGGGATCTACAACACATAACCAACATAGATGATCAGTCTGTCCAACCAAATTCAACTGAAACTGCAGGTACCTATATATGGCACTAGTTGTTCATGTTGAATTCTTAGTGTGCATTGCTATGTTTAAAGTCAACTAAGTAGTTCAAATGCTTCTGTTACCATTGCAGAAGTTGTGGATCAATATTTGAGCCAACAAGTACCAGAGGAGAGTGGCACCAGACTTTTTAAGAGCACCCTCGCCATGCAGGTTAGTAGGTTATATATTCTTCGTCCTTAATTTACCGCGACACGTTGTATGATATATTTTGTTTGATCTATTAATTGATGAGAAGTTTGAGTTTTCACATAATACTCTTTTTTTGAATGTATTAGAGGGAGAGAACTGGGAGGTTGAAACTAAGTGATTTGGAGGCTTATTTTCATCTCCCCATTGAAGTTGCAGCGAAGAAATTGGCAATATGCCCTACCGTCCTCAAAAAGATATGCAGGAAGTATGGGATGCCAAGATGGCCGCATAGGAAGGTCACCCTCTCTTGTTCTTAATTTTGTTTTCGATTTTTCTTCAACCGTTTCGAACAAATTAAGTTAAATAATTTGTCGATTTGTTATCTTCGAAGGAACAGATTAAAAGCGTGGATAGGCAAATATTAAGCTTGAAAGTGAGCCTAAGAGGGAAGAAAGGAGAAGAAAATGCACTTGTTCGCGCGAAGATTGAGACGCTTAAGCAGGAAAGAGAACAAATTCTTAATGGCATGATGGCCAAGTGAAGTTTTTTCGAGTCTGAAACTATTATTTAGTCTAGAATCAGTTGTATGTAAATGATATCATCCAATAAGTTCCTGAAACAAGAACATGATCTATTGAACTTTTATATTATTTTCATGCCCTCTCATTGATTTCGTGAACAAAAAATTAATTAACTTTTACATAACTCTAAATTGCATTAACATTTAAGTCCCTTAAAAGAGCTTTAAGGGCAATGTTGGGTGCACCTAAAGAAAAAACAGATGTAGTTGCTGCCATTGGAGGGATGGAAATAAGCAGGATTACGCGAATAAAGATGCATGAAATTGAAACTTATATATACAGTGCCTTCCTCATATAGAAAAGAAGTTGCCAACAAGAGTCGACGAAAGAGGGTGCGCATTGTTCTGCACCATGGTTTTCGAGGCTGGACTTTCGACTTGATTTTGGCTTTCAACATTACTTGTTAGTTTCAGGAGCTGAAATAATTAGACTATCTAAATATATAGAGAAATCGGTTGATTAAAACATTAGATTCAATCAAAACTCACACAGTTGATAAGAAGAGAACTTAGAGAAGTAATCATACAAGGCAATGTATATAGAACAACTGATCAGAAATGTAGCAACTCAATTGTAAGTTCAATGAAACAAACATAAGAGTACGAAATCAAAACTGAGATAAACTAAAATCTAATGAGTAATTTTTAATTTGAGTTGTAAGAAAAATATGAAAGATTACTGTGGGAAGAACGTCATATTACACTTGCCACATCAACACAGATATAAGCAGTAGCGCCAAATCTTTTTTTTTTTAAAAAAAAAGTAGTAGCACCAAACAAAAAAAATGGAAAAAAAGAACTCAATGATTAGACATTAAATGAATTATAAATGATAGCGGGGGCAATTTCATTATCTAAAATAATTTTAGGAATTATGTTTTATCTTGATTTTGATATTTTCTTTGCAGCATGTTTGTTAAAGGAAAATACTAGAATGACAACAACAATATCACACGACTCACACCACAAGACACATTGACTTACAAAAGTCTTCCATGCGACCTCAACCCGCGTGTTATGCATCAAGATCTGTGCATGCTGCATCCTGAGGTGCATATGAATGTCTCTTGTGAGCCAATGCATGTGTCTTGTAGTGTGACATGTTGTCGTCATTCTAGCACTTCATAATTTCACAACATGATTCATTTAATTAATTAGTACTTGTGGTAAATAGGACTGAGAGAGATAACAGGGATCGTGAAAAAAAAAAAAAAAAAAAAAAAAAAACAGAAAATTGAAAAAAAATTTAAAAATGCCACGTCAGCAACAGAAACGGACAAAGCGTTTGAAACAGGCGCCAGTACTAGTGTGAAACGGTTATTAACTAACTTCCCAACTCCCTCCCTCTTCTTCTATCTACTCCTCCCATCCAAATTAATTCATTTTTTTTTTCAACTTCGACCACATTGCTGTTCAAGTAATTCGACCCTCGAGGAGCCCCGTCTCAAGCACCATTGCCGGTGGTGCTTGGATT
This sequence comes from Stephania cephalantha, assembly GCA_039657325.1. Lineage (NCBI taxonomy): Eukaryota > Viridiplantae > Streptophyta > Magnoliopsida > Ranunculales > Menispermaceae > Stephania > Stephania cephalantha. Next base: position 52,768,118 of record CM077569.1, on the reverse strand, counting down.
ACACTAGCTCGTCTCCAATTAATTAGTTACATATATGAGTGGCACTCAAGCACCATTGCCGGTGGTGCTTGAGCTTTTACGTCTTTGGGCCGATATTAATGGATTGACTACTCATCGTGTCGACGATGATTCCCAATATCAACTACAGAATGAACAATTGGTCGGGGCCCCAATAGTCCCTAATCAGACTGCTCTCAATGACATGTCTACAGATGTTCAGAATAATGGACTAATTAACATGGATGAAGAAGAAGTACTGATCAATGTTGATGATTATTTAATTGACAGTGCCGACGATTATTATGATCAGACCACTGTTAGTCCGCTTGCGATTTTGCCGCCTACGCCGCCGCAGTCGTCGGGGGATTCATCCACTTGCATTTGTTGCCAAGTGCTTAGAGAGATAGTCCATGTCAATGGCATGTCAAATTATTTGGTTTTGTTTCTTCTAATCTAATTAATTAAAGATGAGTTTTGTTAGTTTATATATTGTTTGAATGTGTGTTGTTTTGTCTGTGCAGGAGATTATATTGAGAAGCTTGAGATCCATGGCAGAGTTGGATTGATCAGTCATGTTGTTCATGAGACTAAGTACCAGGTTAATGGTCTTCCATTGGTTGTCGAGCACGATAAGATCGAGTAAGAACAGTGACTCCTTATACATAATCTCTGCCAATTTAGTATATGTTTCAAGAGGGAGTGTAACTGTTGTTCTTAATTAATTAATTAACATGATGAGATGATATGTTGCAGTTTTAGCACACAGAGCTTAGAGGATGTTAGGCAGTTCCTGATGCATTACTGTCGAGAACGCGCAGAACCGGGGTATGTTATGGTGGAAGATCCTCTCTTGAAATTCTACAGTGCTCTATGTGCAGGAGCAAATTGGGATCAACAACACATAACCAACATAGATCATGATGAGTCTGTCCAACCAAATTCAACTGAAAATGCAGGTGCCTATACCATATATATATGGCACTACCTGTTCATATTGAATTCTTAGTCTGCATTGCTATGTTTAAAATCAACTAAGTAGTTCAAATGCTTCTGTCACCATTGCAGAAGTTGTGGATCAATATTTGAGCCAACAAGTACCAGAGGAGAGTGGCACCAGACTTTTTAAGAGCAGCCTCGCAATGCAGGTCAGTAGGTTATATATTCTTCGTCCTTAATTTACCGCGACACGTTGTATGATATATTTCGTTTGATCTATTAATTGATGAGAAGTTTGAGTTTTCACATAATACTCTTTTTTTGAATGTATTAGAGGGAGAGAACTGGGAGGTTGAAACTAAGTGATTTGGAGGCTTATTTTCATCTCCCCATTGAAGTTGCAGCGAAGAAATTGGCGATGTGCCCTACCGTCCTCAAAAAAATATGCAGGAAGCATGGGGTGCTAAGATGGCCGCATAGGAAGGTCATCCTCGACCTCTCGTCCTTAATTTCGTTATCGGTTTCTCTTCAACCGTTTCGAGCAAATTAAATAATTATACGACTTGTTTACTTCCATGGAACAGATTAAAAGCATCGACAGGCAAATATTAAGCTTGAGAGTGAGTCTGAAAGAGAAGAATGAAGAAGTAAATGCACTTGTTCGCGCCAAGATTGAGACACTTAAGCAAGAAAGAGAGCAAATTCTTAAAGGCATGATGTGAAACAATTATTTAGTGTATAATCATTGTAAGTAAATAATATGAACATGATCCATTTAACTTTTATATTATTTTCATGCCTTCTCATTCATTTTGCAAACAAAAAACTTTTACACAACTCTAAACTGCATTAACACTAAGTCCCTTAAAAACAGCTTTAAGGGCAATGTTGGGTGCACCAAAAGAAAAACAGGGGTGTCCCATGGAAGGGGCCTCACTCATGATTGAAAAACAAAGCAGGCTCACTTTCAAACAAGTTCAACTGCACAACAAAATTGAAAATACTGGGTGACTGGTTTTCAGTAGTCTTGGGACCAACTAAGATGATTCATTTGAGACTGTTGGTATGGTCCGACTTGAGCCCCAGGGCTCGCAGAAGCCACGCCAACTCCAATGTTCCCGGGCATTCCATGCACCGATTGATGGGGATTTGCAAGCGGATGATGTGATGGATGATACAAACCAGAGAACTGAATTTGCGTCGGGTGTGTTGCGGCAACATTGAAGGAAGGATGAGCGTTCTGCATCGGCAAGTAGGCGGCATTTGTCGTTTGCCCTGACATGTTGTAGTATGAAGATGTTTGGAAGCCTGGAATCTCCTGAGGAGCTTGAACCCAGATTTCGGAGGTATCCACCTGTTGCGGGACAATAACAAGAGTGAGATAAATGGATCCGCGTTATCCTCAATAAGATTGCGAAAAGATCAATCACCTGTCTGTTAGGAACGTATCCGTCCTTGTACTTCATCGCAGTTGAATCCTCGAATGCAGTAACACCTGTTCCCTGGGTATTTATAGGGTACCCAAGTGAATTAGCATAAGTACAAAGCCCTGTGGGACTGCTTGAAGGGATGGGCTTGTACTGTGAAGCGTCGTACTTAAGGCTGTCGGGGGCTAGGTGAGAGCCAAACCCAGGCATTACAAGGTAGCTGCCGCCATTTAAGGAATGGGAATAAGCAGGATTAGGCGAATAGCCAGGAACAGGCATGGTAGGGAGAAAAACAGGAGACGCGAACTGCCGACATGGCATGAAGTTCGGATATTGAGAAAGATGGAGAGGAGGATAAAACTGGCCCATGGGCTGTTGATGAATCATTCTTGTTGTGGCATTTCCTCCAAGCGAACTCGCAACCTGCGGATGCATAAATGTATGCCTGAGTATTTTTTATATTGAATCTGATAGGTTAAAACTAAAATTAGAACTAGCCCTTGAAGCATGCCAAGAAAAAACTAGCTCTTGAAGTTAAAATGGTAATCAAACTGGGAAGGGACCAACCTTGCAGTATTTATGTTTGCAAAGAAAGCAAATGCACCACATTATACAAGGCAAGTACAATGAGCATTTATTTAAATGTCAAAAACTCAGGACGGCCACGATTACCTCTTTAGAAGACGGTAAACCTTGGCTCTGCCAAATGTTATTCATTCCCGTTTTGAAAACCGGCACATCATGCGGCAGAGGATCTTGCTGCTGCTGTTGTAGCCTTCCAAGAGGCTTAGAAAGGTTAACGTCCTGAGCCAACGCATAATCCGAGTATGTTTCCAAATCCTGTGTTCCAGAAGATTCTTCCTTTTCAGGAAATGGATGCCCCGAGGGCACGGCTAATGGTGGAGAATCAGATCTCGGATTCCTGACTAGGGCATCCGGTAAATCTACCTCGCTTCCACCAGAAAGATCTGCACTGGAGGATGGAGGAGCGGAAACACTGGCAAGTATATCACATTATTAAAGTCATTGAAAGGCAAGAAAAATAGTTTTCCTAAATCAGAAGCTTTTTTCAGTTGAAAGAACTTGCTCCTATTGCTATTTAAATACTACAAATATTTTACCAAAAAAGTTGGGAAAAAAAAAACGGAAACAAACAAATCATCAGAAATGCACTGAAATCATATATGTACAATGTGATGCAAAAGGCAAAGGAAGACAACTATACAAACTTATGCAATTATAGATGAGGAACATTTTGGTGGGAGAATGATAGAAGCATCCAGGATTAGGAGTTATAATGATAGCTAATGAAGGAATAGAGCTTTTAAAATTTGAACTGATGCGTTTTTGAAAGGATGATATTGAAACTTAAACGGTGCCTTCCTCGTATAGAAAAAAAAAGTTGCCAACAACTACCTCAAACAAGATTTGGTGTTGGATTGTTCTGCACCATCAGGTTCTTGATGCCTATATGCACAGTTCCTGGGGTAATCAAGACCCGATCCGAAGCTCCCAAATGTTAGCATTGCCCTCTCAGCCTCAGGAACTTGTAGATGCTCTGGAATGATTACATGTTGATTTTCAAGAATGTTGAGTTTCAAAAAGTTCTCTTGCAAATGTTCCACTTTTATGCTCGACATCAAAGAATTCTCCGCGGGAGATGAAATGGTGTTTGTATCCGTCCCAGTGACACCATGGTTTTTAAGGCTGGACTTTTGACTTGATTTTGGCCTCCATTCCTTGTTAGTTTGTGTAGCTGAAATAATAAGAATATCTAAAATCAGCTTTACAAAGTTACAATCGAACTTGAGAAAAGAAGAAACAATATGAAACTTGATCAACAAACTAGAAGACACAATAACCGCCCCAGAAGTACAGTAAATTTAAATGACGGCTTCACACATTTGGAGATCATTTAAATTTTTTAGAGTTCTCTCTTTCCGTTAATAGAAAGATAATGCAGCTAAAACAAATACTGGAAGAGCGTCTATTCATGATATATCTCAACTCCACTAAATTAGTTGGATTGTGGATCCAAGTCCAACGTTTCAGTTCTGCTTGATTTAATGCATTTGATGATGTGACTTGGAAATCTTTCAAATCTTTTATATGATGTGCCCCAAATTATCTTCCCCATGTCTTCGAATTCCTTCAATTTTTAGTTCATCTAGCTTTCGACCAGGCATTTGCAAGTAATCTTTATCTAAACCACCACAACTGCCCTTCTCTAATTTTTTCCTCTATTGGCGCTACTCATACTTTTCTTTGAATCTCCATATTTCTAATTCAATCCTTATGTGTTTCACCACCATGCATCCACCTTAGCATCCTTATCTCCACTACGCTAACTTTATATTTTGTTTCTTCTTTACAGCCCAACATTTACTCACATAATGCATAGCTGGGCTAAATGAAATCTTAATATCTTATAAAATTTTCTTTTAGTTTACTTGAGATATTTCAGTCGCACACTGGTTTCACTCATCCACTTCTTCCCTCAAGCTAAAATTCTATGTGGACTATTTTGTATAATTGATCATAAATATCTAAAACAGTCAACTTTAGGAACTTCTATTTCTCCTAATCATACTATACGTATATCTTGATATCTACTGTTCATGAACACGCAATTCACATATTCAGTCCTAATCCGTCTCAATTTATAGCCTTGAGACACAACTCAAGGATAGATATATTATTATGTGAGCACACGCTAGCCGAACTTAAATAATTTCGGATTGAGGCTTTCTTGTGGTTGTGAGCACACATAAGAAATATCTGGACCTACTTTAGATCTCAATAAGTATCAGAAAGAAGTATTGGGCACTTGTGAACCAATCTTTAGTTTCTTTTTCCAAATAATAAAATTGAATAAAGAGCTTCTTTAACACCCAACAAACATTACGTAAAAATCCTTTAATCAATGAAGAGGACTTCTAATTGAAAAGGTTAGTTTTCTGCTCTATAACAAATTTGTTCGCAAACACTTTACTGCAACAATTAAATGTTATGGTGATCAACCAAGAAAAAAATGTTATGGTGAACAAAACATACCTTTCTCATGATTCACTGTTGGATATGATTTGCTTCTATTATGATTACTTGAGAAAGATCTGCTGGTGGACAAGCTAGCCAAAACAGACTCATGTGCATCTGTTTGATTGGATTGAAAAACCTTCTTTGAAGCTGTAGACGGTCTACTTGAAATGGAGGTACTTTTAGAGGTGTTTCCAGCAGGTTGCCACCGAACGCCAACAACCCCAACTTCTCGTTTGATAGCCCCTATCTTACTGGATAGTCTGTTATCTGAAGGAACATGCACAGGATCTGACGAATATAATCCTCCAAAAGAATTGTTCGGCACTACTGTGGTGGTGGAATACGGAAGAGGGTCACGTGCTTTCACTCTTGACACCTGAGAATCTAATTTTAAAACTGTTCTATTTGTCTCATCTAATATTTTTTCCTCATTGGTCGCAGTCGAAGAAGCAGCATGAGCATGCCAGCTGGCAGAATAAGAGGATCCATTCAATTTTCGAAACATTTTTTGCTCTTCGTGATCACCTAGAGTCCCTGTGGATCTGAAAGCATTGAAATAGGTAAGTTTCGAAAGAGTGAACAAGTACCATAGCAATGCTAATGGTTTGAACTTTGAAAAGGAGTTATCGTTGGTTCATGATTTTGAAAAAAGGCAAACACTTTCAGCATAGAAAAATACTTCAACATAGTGCACTAAAAAACTTGAATGTCTAAAAACATGAATATGAACTAGCATGAATTTTTCTGACGCATAATCACATGGACAGTTTTTTTTTTTCGAAGAAATAGAAATTTCATTAATCGTCAATGGCGCTCGATACATTCAATGGAACGGGACGAGACATAGAATCAATTGTCGTAGCAAATTGAATCGCTAATCCTAATTGTTTAAAAGAACATTCAAACGCTGTAAGGTTGGCTTTCAAGAACTGCGACTGTAACAATGGAACAGTTTGACAATCAGTGATTGTTCTCTTGACAAAAGTTTGGAACATGACAGTACACAGACACATTACTCGAACCATAACGAAAAATAAAACTTCCGACAAGGGAAGTAAACACAAAACTTCCAACGAGGGAAGACAATCTAAACTGTCCAAGAAGGGAAGGAAATAATTAACTATGAAATAAAACCTAGTGAATAGTACGGACCAACCCCATAAACGCAAATCCATGCACAGCTTTTGAGAAGGACGCAGATGTGAGAAGTGACTGTTGGCAATAGTGAATCTAATGACTGCAATGGGGATGAAACTGGTCACCTCATTAGATTTGAATAGATCTTAAACTTATTTGATAAAAACAAAACAGAAAAGGTAATCAAACCACCGCGAGATCAAAAGCATAGATCTAGCGGTGGTTCAAAAGCGAAAACACTAAGGGGAATTAGAGATGATAAAAATAAGGTTTAGAGAGCTGACAAAGGTGATGTTAATTTATTAAAATTCTAAAAAATCATATCACATGGACGGTTTGATTGCTTGGCATGCGCCAAATCTCACAAAAGAAAACTTCAAACATGAAGTGTAAAAGATTTAATTCCCAAGATATAAAGCAATGAATATCAATATTGTCAAGGTTTAGAGAGAGCGGACGGGATGGGTTAACAGTAAGCACCCAAAGAAAAGTATAGGCAATGAAAGAATTATTTCACAAACTTTTCAATGAATAATTCCATTTTATACTTACACAAATTAAAAACCAGCAGAAACACAAACTAAATTATTGATTAGAAGAATTACCTCTCATTATTACCTAGAAGAATTACCTTCGATTCATATTTAGTCAAATTAATTAAATCTTATATGTGTTAACAAATGAGATGAGCGAGCATTAGATAATTAAATAAAATGAACCAAGTTTCTTCATTGCCTCCTCTAAATGTAAATTTTCTTTACATTTCCAAAAAGCGACAATTAGGATTTTGATAAACTTTAGTCATTAAGTAAACAGAAAACAGCACTTAACCCCAGCTCTCCCATAAAGTAGAGCAAACGCATGCACAAACGTTAATAACATGAACTCATTATGACTTGCGAAAAATTTGAGTGCATGAGGATTTATTTCAAACATGGGACATGCATCGGCACATGAAACTTCATGGAAAATGTAAGCCTGACAGACTCTCAGCTCTTTTATAAATGAACCTGTTACAAAATAGTAGCTAAGCATATGCAAGCACCAATAGTATTAACAATCAACAATTCAACTTGTGATGATATACAGAAGAATAGAGAGAATAAAGATTTCATTTCCATCATGCATTGACACATGTCATGAAGGAAATCCATGGCATATGTAACACCCCCATGCCAGCCAGCACACACCAAACCACTTCATGCATCAGAAACAATTATAATAAAATTTTATGTCGAACACCAGATAAGATGCAAGAGTGGAGAGATGCGCTTGAATTGCCAAAGATGAAAAAATAACTACAGATACCTCTTCTCAGAGAAGTATGCGACATGGTTAGCGAGAGTTGAAGATGGCATAGATGATGAGTTCAATTCCCTACTCGTGCTTTGATCACCTCTTCTATCCCTCACCACACGAAACAATTTAGCAGTTCCTGTGGGATAGAGAATATTCATAAATTGGTTAAGCAACAAATAATTCATCCTTCTTTAGAGCTCAAGAATCCAAAATGCAAATCATAGAAACAAAAGACAAGCTCTATCGACCAATGAAATTTCCAATACAATAGATGTAACTTGGACAATATATAAAAACAGCAAAACCATGAAAAGGAGAAAAGTAGATTTTACCTTCCTCAATTTTTTTGTTATTCTTTTAACGGGGCAATGCAATTACATCGAGATCAGATAAAAAGGAAGACGTCAAGAAGGCCAACCAAATTACACAAGATAACCACAAATAAGTGTAAAAGAAGAAGCATGGCTGAACGACTGAAAAAAGCAACATAGAAAACAAAAAGAAGCAAAAGGAAGCTAGTCACAAGATAAAGAGTCTCTTCCCTCACCAAGAGGTCGAGAAGGCCAACCAAATTACAAAAGATAATAGCAAGTTAGTGTAAAAACAAGAAGCCTGGCTGATTGACCAAAAGAGGAACATAGAAAACAAAACGAAGCAGAAGTAAGCTAGCCACAAGACAAGAGTCTCTTTCCCCACCAAGATAGGAATATTGAAGAGAGTGTTCTTTAATTTTCCTTTATTCAGAATCTGAAGAGACAACCAAATTATTTGGTTAAGCCGAGTTTTCTTAAAAGTCATAAATGCCTACTTAGTAACTTTGTTGTTTTACATGAAAGAGATAACATTAAAAAATGGGGAAAATTATCAAAATTTTAAAATAGGGCAAATAAGTATCAACCATGTAAAAAAAGAAAAGAATGCTCCAAAACTCCAAAACTGAGGATTCACTTTTACCTGAGAAACCATTACGAGGGTAACCTCCATAATGGGTATTACGGCCTGAATATGTATGAAACTTGGTCTTGTAAACTAGATGCCCAATATGTTTTCCTTGTTCTAGAGAAAAACTGTGTGTCTGGTCCTGAAAGCACAATAAAATACATTCAGCTCAGTTAAATCAGGGCAACATGAAGCTCCTTTGGCAATAAACATGATCGATTTGTCAGCATCTTTCTTTATGTAAAAAAATTTGATGAAGTCAATAATATTTTAAACTCAAAAGAATGCTGTCTAACACTTCCTGATGGCAATTTTATTATGGAAGGCACAGGGAACAAAAGGAAAAGCAAAACAAATATAGAAAAGAGAGTATCACAAGCTAACACTGAGCAAAAATAATGCACAAACCACGTAACAAGGTTATGGGTATGGATCTTATTAAAAAAATGTTATGGGTATGGATCTAATGCATTGGTATTTCATACAGTCCAAAAAAAATAAATTCTCACAAACTGCATTGAATTCTTGTTTTGAAGCCTAAAAATTAAGCCATATCCGTACCCAAGAGTACCGCTTTTCCTCAACAAAATGAGGATATCTTTCCAATAGAACCATAGATCGAGCATTTTATGGGCATATCACCTCAAGCATTACCATTACACATCAAAATCAAGAAAAACAAATCCTAAAACATTTTTTCATACGTTTTAAAGATGAAAAACATCTATAAAGCAGGAGAAGATCATTTATAACCCACAAAACATGCATAATACTTGTACATGGAAAATATACACGCATAAACATGTAGACTACACGCAAGGAATCATTAGATGCCTAAATAAACAAGACAATGATGATAACAGTAATTTTGTGCACCACATGTATATGGGTATTTTCAAAACGATTCATCTGTTGGCACCTAATGATTTCGCTAAGTTGGGTACAAAGGTTATATATAAAAAAAAAAAAAAAAAAAAAAAAAAAAACACCGTACCTCATTTGTCTTGTCCCTTTTTCTCCTCGCCTCGTGAAATGTATCTGAGCAACAAAGAATAAGAACAATGGAAATTCATATAAGTAAATAAAAGGTGTACTGTACCAATCACTTGAGTTGGATGAGAAAACTGGAAATGAGAAGATAGAAACTTTATTCTATCATAAATCATTGCAGGAGGTTACACATTCCGATCGAGTCCATACTGAAAGAAGAACAAACAGCAAATTCATACTTTTCATTTTGCCCATACCATTGTAGTTTGTAGACATCCACACATTGTGTTTTTTATTATTATTATTTTTTTTTCAAAGCAGAACTTCCATAGGCATTAGGATGTAGCATATTGATAACTTCTCCACCAAAATCAACAGCTAAAAACATAATCTCCTGGCTATGATAGATGCAATCTTAATCATAAAGCCAAACAATTCCAATTTCTCATGCATTCAATCGATTTTGTTCTATTTGGCATACATGCTCATTTTCTTCTTCTTAATCTTAAACCCACAAAAAGCTCGCCTAGAGGATCGTCGTCAGGTGCGGCGCCGCCCCGCCCAATAAAATTTGAAATTAATAAAACTCATGATTTAGAATTCTAACTCAATTGAGTCCAAACCAACTCATTCAACAAAAAGGGTATGGTCCCAACTAAATTCCTCCCTAACAAAAACTAAAAACATTACCAAACAAGACGACGACGACAACAACAACAACATAGCCTCAGTCTCAAATTAACTGGGGTCGGCTACATGGACCATACTTTTCCATTGTGCTCGATTAAGTGCAATTGATGGATTACCAAACAAGACCCAAATTTGAAATTTCAATTCAATTCAAAACCAATAGTAGAGTAGCCCACTTCCTTGGGTTCCCTGTAAGGACCCTAGTCCATCATCAGTCTAGTGTTACGATGGCTCGGATATGCTCTGCTATGGAAAAAAAAAAAAAAAAAAACAGTAGAGTAGTCCAATTACAAAGTTCAGTAAAAAAAAAAAACTGACCTTGATTTAACAGTCTCTGGGAGTGGGAGGTGACATTAGCATCCATGTTGGTTTCTTTGAGCGTCAAATGAACTACCATTTCAATTAACCAAACTCGATTGATTGATTGATGGAAGAGTTGTTGAGAAGCAATAACAGAGAGAGGAACAACGAAAACGGCCGAAACAGAGGAAAGAGGGAAGGCTGAGAGAGAGCGAGGGTTTTGAAAATGTGCCCTCCTCGGTGATAACGGTAACGTGGGGGGGTGATCCGGTGATCGTGAGCGTGACTCGTGGTGCTACCTTTGGTTTCCACGTGGAAAGGATCTCTTTGTGGTTGCTGAGTTTGTTTACTTCGTGATTTCCAGAGTATTTGATCATTGTTGTTGGGCTTCACTCTTCAGAACTATTTTTTAACTTTTCTTCCACTTTTGTCCCCGTCGATTGGATTATTTTACGTTACAAACCTTGGGGTATGTAGATGCCAGCTAGCTTGACTTGTAATTTAGGGCTGGCAAAAAAAAAAAAGAACCGACACCTCCCTTAAAATGATTAAAATTAGTGTCTGGACATGTTCTCATTTTTAAAACGGACACTATTTTTTGTTTAGACCCATATTTTTGTAAAACATACGGCTCCCGTTTTGTCCGATTTTTATTTTTAAATATGATTAAATATTTTATTTATCAATTATTTAAAAAAAAAAACCTCAACTACATGTCACCTAACATTCAATTACCAAAAAATAAATGCATAACATCACAATTTTTTAATTTCCAATATAAACATCATAGATAAAAAAAAAAATCTTCAAGGAATGCAAGGCAAAGCATCACATCACTATTGTCTAAGTTTTTAAATTATATGCCTACATCACAAAAGTTTTTTTTTTAAAAAAATCATCTCAATAGTCCAAATTAATCGCTAAACGGGTACCCGTTTTTTGAAATTGTTGTTTGGACCCGATCCCGTATTTTTAAATGGACACATAAAATTGTCAATACCAGTATGTTTTTTACAAAAATATTGCCCGAACCCGTTTATAGCGGGTCCGGACAAAATCGAACAAACAGGTCTGGACAACTTTTGTCAGCCCTAACTTGTATAATGTCTCTTAATGCCTTAGGGTATTTGCTATTGTTTAACTTATTAGGTTGGTAGAGTGTCACATTTCTATTCCACGACACTCTTATCTACTACACTTATCTCTTTGAGCACCCACAAATAGGGGTGTGGAATATTATGGGCCCCCAATTGTAGGGCGTCAACATTTTGCCCGCTCAATTTTGCCATTGTCCGAACCCGTTTGTCCGCATTTGTCCGAACCCGCTTTAAACGGGTTCAGACATAATTTTTTTCAAAATAAATATGAATCCGGACATATTTTTTTGCCATTTTTTTAAAAAAGGGTCCGGGTCTTGACAAATTTTTTTTAAAAAACGGATACCAGTATAGCGATTAATTTAAATAAGATTTTATTTATTTATAGGAGTCTTTTGAAGCTTTCATGATGTTTCATTGTAATTTCACTAATGATGATGTTATTTTTATATGGAAACTTGTAAGACTTGAATTTTGAATATATAACATGGTTTTTTTGTAGTGATGAAATGCATGACAACATAAAAATCATGTATTTTTGTTAATAATTAGGTGAAAAAAAATATTTTTTATATTAAAAAACGAATCCGGACAAAAAAGGGTCTTGTATGTTTTATAGACATATGGGTCCGGATAAAAAAAATGTCCGTTTAAAAAACGGGTGCGGGTCCGGACACCCCGTAGCCGTCCGTGCCCCTTTTTTGCCACCCCTGCATTGAGCGGTGCAATGTGTGGGGCCCCCACAAGTGAGGCCCACAAAAATTATTTTTTATTATTTTTCTTTTAAGTTAAAAATAAAACAAAAAACAAAAATGAGAGTAAAGTGGGTCCATAAAAGTGTAGTGAAATGTTTAATGATTGCGAGAGATTATGTAATAGATTGGTACTAACGTGGCACTCCACTACACTCATTTTGAGTGAAACCATTGTGGATGCTCTCACTATCATTAAACTCTTCACTACACACTTCATAGAACCTACAATCATATTACTCTATTCTTTAAAAAAAAAATCAACACATTATACAAAAATCACATCACATATTATATAATTAACCAATAAATAAAATAACAACTATGTTCATCTATTTAAATATCTATCTTTGAAATAATAAAAATAAATAATTACTTAATTGATTTTTAAGATTAAAATTATAAAATATAATGGATAAAAAAATCTTACTACAACATCACGAAATTTAATTTATTTAAATATATTAGACATTTTTTAATAAATTAAGTGAACAAAAGACATTAACAATATGATAAAAATTATGAAATTTGCATTACTACATACGAATAATAATTGAATAAAAGATAACATTAATTGTCATCATCAACATTTTTAATGTGGTTCCATATATGTCGTGGTTAACCGTGAAAAAAATCATTGCACATTAACTTGCAATTTTCCAATTTTTTTTTTTTTTAAGTTTGCAACTTTCCAATTCTTAATTTCTAACTAATATAAGTTAGTAAAAATGATTAATTAAACTTAATTTCCTAAATTTATACTTGCTTTCAATTAATAATATAAACTATTCTAAATTAAATAAATCCTTATAAATAATGTAAACTTATTAATTAAAGGGTAAAAACGACCATTCAAATGACGAATGAATCTTTAGTTATTGGTGCTTATTATATTACTTAGATATACACATACAAGTTAGCTTAGTGGTATAAGTTGTAGCAATTAATTTTGCACTTTAAAGTTGGAACTTTACTTTGAATATTTTTTTAATATTCACATCAAAAACAAGTATAGTACTTGATAGACAGATAGTCAAGTTTCGATTATTATAAATACAACTCCAAACTCATCTCAAGCAAGAGACAGGCTTGGGTCGAGTGGACCGATATCCAATCAAGCCTGTGAACAAGTTTATTAATTGCAAACCATCCCACCTCTTTTGTTCATTGTTCAGCTCATGTGCTTTAATTTTCTCCATGAAGCGGGATCTTCAAATAAATGTGTGATTTTTTATTTTTATTTTTTGAAGTGTGTGACTTTTAACTACACGTGCAAGTTCAATTACGAATCTCATTGAGAATATCCAAAATATGTTAATTAGGACGAGAAGAGGCAATATTGATGAACAACGTTAGGACGAGAAGTGATCTACCATGCATTAATTTTGTCCTCATCGATCGTAGCCACTGATCATTTTTTTTTTTTTTTTTTCTAGCTAACAATATAGGAGTATGTCACAAACATCACCAGCATTTATAATTTATAAACAACAAACAAGACAAGCTGACCATAATGTATAATACCATGTCTACTCTACATATATAAAAGTAGCTCCTAGGCTCCTAGCTAGTTCGTGAAGAACCATAAGAAACCTTAGTAATATCCGTATACATTATGTCCTATCCCTGCCTCACTCTCATGATTTCACTTAATTAAATTGCTCATCATCACCGAGAGACATCAAATTGGAACTATAGTAATAGTAAGTAACTAATTAATGGGCACAGTTCATAAGCTAGTGTGCGTAAAGAAGGTGAAGCAAAACGCGGCCGAGGAATGGAACGAAAGCATGCCTTTGCCGGGCGACATAATTGAAGGTGTGGCCGCGAAAGAAGGCGAGGACGAGTACTTCATCCCGGCCAAGGCGCGGTCGGAACTTAGCTCCTGCCTCGGAAAGCTTAGCAAGAGCGTCTTGGAAGGTGGAGGCACGGCATGGGTGAAGATCAGGAGAGGCGATGCCACTTTAAAACTGCGGGTTTATGTGGTGCAAGAGCGCAGTTCCAAGCTCCAACGGAGGTTCACCATCAGAGCTGCCTCTGATGATAGACATGTTGCGGTCTTAGGCAATCTCACCTATGAACAATGCTCACAATTACAGGGTACCTTTTTTTTTCAATGATTTCACTAGGGAATGTCTCAACTACATGTCACTTAAGGTCACGCAACCGTTTGAAAACCGTTCGAGCACATACTTGAGATTTTAGCAAAAACTATAGGCAGTAGACTCTAACTAATTTGGGATTGAAGATTTGTTGAAGTAAATAAATTAAGGCTAATTATAATATTTGAAAAAAAGAAAATGATATTCTAACATTCTGGGCATACATACATTTGCTACATTGTTGATGTGGGAGGTTGAAATATAAACCTAATGGATTTATGTACATAGTATATAAGGTATATATGTATACTATATATCAAGGTACATTTTAGGAAAATATTAGAATACAACAACAATGGCACACCGCATCACACGTTGTTGCTCACACGGCAATCCATGTTCGCTTCAGCCCATGCATTATGTATTGAGATTTGTGTATACTGCAGCATCTCGAGAGCGCACGTATGACAACTCTTATGAGCCAATGTGTTCTTGCATGTGTGACGTGTCGTTGTCATTCTAGCATTTCTCTTCTACATGTATGAATATTCCTTCAAAAAAAAGTTGTGCATGTATAATTGATAGACAATTGTGGTGTTGTGTTGTGCAGAGTTGAGCAGGAAAGTGGTGAATACAGAGGAGAGGGGGTTGAGCAAGAAAGAAGTGAAGTACGATTGGAAAAAAGTGGTGGGCAGTTACTTGCCGGACCAGAGATCCACAGTTATTAGTTCAGTGTTGTTCATGCCATTGGCAGGGGAACACAGAGTTGAAGCCACCACTGCCAGGTGCATGGCTTGGTTCTCTGCTGCAATTTCATCTGGTGTTCCTCTCATCTTTGTCAACATCCAAACAGAACAAATCATCACTTCGGTACACACATAAACAAATCTTAATTATTTACACATGTTTTACATTTATTAATGGTACCCATTTATTAATAAAAAAATCTATAGGCCTAATCCTAATTAATTAATTAATGACATAAGCGCGAAACTAAGATATTTAATTAGGATTATAAATTTTTGCTTTTTTTTTTTTTATTTTGATGTGTTATTGTCAAATTAAAGGAGAGAACTACAAGTGGTGGAGAAGCTTGTTGGGCCATGCAACAAAGTTACGCCACCACCATTGCAAGCTGCTCAAGGAGTCCGGTTATGGTTTCTTCTGGTGTTGCGAGAGATGTCTGTTGTGTTAAGACCGGAGCGAGGAGAAACCCGCTTCGGCATGGTTACATTAAGAGAACTGAAGAGGTAATCATAAAATGTTTCTCATAGACATAAAAAAGTTATGTTGGGATACTATATTTCGTTATAAAGGTATTACGAAAGTCGAACTTAGACTAATTAAACTGCTAAATAAGTTAAATGCATATGAATTGTCATTACCATTAAGCATGCAGAACTTATTGATGATGGACATGAGAATGTTTGGTATGCAGGGATTTATCTGCATTTACGCAGTGGCTAAAAGGACTGCTGCGGATCGAGAGCAGGGCTTCAACATCTACACACGAGCAAGCGAGGGAATCCGACCAGCTACTAGTGTTGTCAAGACTAGAAGGAAGAGTCTGGTGCCATCCACAGTGTCATCTACTGGGCTAATACACTGCTGTGACAATGCAGAGTGAAGGACTTCCTTGCCTCTGCAATCAACAACATGGACTTGATTCACCTCCATGTTATGACATGGCCTAACTTTAAAGCCTCCACTGCTGCATCTCAAGTAACTGGCATTGACACCATTAAGCCTCCTCAGGAAGGGCCCCGTCCAGTGCCCATGTCTAGCGTTAGTAGAATCAATTCGCGGCGCGGTCTGCTCCGTCATCAAAACCAGCCTACAGCAAGTGATTGCCCTGGTAATTGGTGCACTTGATAACTTGATGTGTGTGCTTTGATCTGATGTTTCTAAGATAACAAAGATGTTTCATTAAGATGCTTGAATAGAGACGTGTGTATGGATTCTATTGAACAAGAGAAGTCCTAAAAAGCCTAGAATGACAACAACATGCCACACCACACTGTGGCGTTCGACTTATAAACAGCTAGAGCCATCAATGCACGTTGTATATATCGTATCCTAACGCATAACACGCGAATTCGAGATTGCGTGAAAATGCTTCTTGCTGAGTCAAGTATATCTTATGATATATTGTTGTCATTCTAATATTTTTCATAGAACAATGCGTGTCCAAGGACTTCAATGAATAGTTCAGTTGTAATTTTTTGTAGTAGTAGTAATACTAGTTCTCGTAGAATTTTCAGAGTAAAACATAGCCATTATTATTATTTTTTTCCTAACTAAAACAGACCATGATTTTTTTTTCACTAAGAATCCAAACAATTAATTGATGATTATTTTTCTTTATGACAAAATAAGAAATTGTTAAATAAACTAAAAAGTATTATCTTTTAAGTTCTCTAATTTAATTATTTTAGGGCCAAAGTAGAAAAACTTGAACTTTCGTGAAAGCATTTTTAATTGAGAAAACTACTTTTGCATTCTTTCAAAAAGAAAGAAAAATTATAGAACTATTGTAACTATTTAGTCATTAATCCATGTCATGTGGTTGCGGTATGAGCAAAACAACAACAACAACATAGCCTCGATCCCCAAATTAATTGAGGGCTCCGCTACATGGATCAAACTTTTTCATTGTCTTCGATTAAGTGCAATTGATGGTGAGCTTTTCAAACTATTTAAATCCTTCCTAATTAATGTCATGTGGTTGCAGGTAGGAGTAAAAGTAAATATTAAAAGACGGAGAATGAAGAGAAAATTCTTTTATAATTTAAAAAACAAAAAAGTATATTTTATGTTATAAGATTATTAACGAATATTTTCTACATTTTTCGTCTAGAAACCTTCAAATGTTATGTGTTAATTTGTTGATGGCATATTAGATTTCTCGCCTCTCTTCTTAATTTTTTGATAAAATAGCAACTTTATTGCTTATGGTTGTTACATATAAAACCTATATAACATCGCAATTTTTTTTTCTTTCAGTTGAGACAAGTGAAAAAATATATAAGAAATTAAGAACAAAATATTAGTGCAATACTATACAAAAAACTTCAAATACCAGCCATTTGGGTAGCCCAATGATTTGATATGAGATTTAGAAGTAAGAAGTTATGAGTTCGAACTCTAATAGAGGCAAAAAAAAGTTTATTTCTTATAAAAAAATACAAAATATTTCAAATTAGTGGCTTTCTTTTATTTCTATTTTTTGACTTTTTTCTTTTCTTGTAAAAACTGCAAATCAATGTCTTAAATTTTGAGAAATCTATACTAATATAATAGCAAAACTTGGCAGTTGACGGTGAAGCCTATTTGGCCACCAAACTGCCAATAATGCCCTTCTTTAGATGTGATTTGTAAAAGAATATGTCATAAGATAGTTTTGCAAAATTGTCTTTTTAAAAGGAAATTTTAGGAATAATAGATAATTCCAGTCTTTATTTTCTGTATCATCAATTCTGTTCCCTTAAATATAGGCACAACTTTAGCTCTGACAAGCTGAAAATAGATGATGTATCTAAAAGTGATCAGTTATAATTGTGGTAGTTAGTTTTTACCAAAACTAAAGATGGATTCCTCATGTACGTTACACATTGTTAGCATCAATGTGATGGTGGTGTGTGCCATGCCTACAGACCACTTCGATATATATGGTGTTATGTTAATCTTTGTTATTTAATACTGCTAAGGAATAGTTGATCTTCTTTGATAATTTTTAAAGGAGAGTGATCATTTCATGTTGGTGTTGGGTTGCTTGGACAGTGCTCTACAACGTCGATGTATAAGTGCACTAGGCTCAATCGTTTTAAGAACAAGGATGGGTCGGTCTTCCGTAGATAAGCACGTTCCGAGTGGTGAACATGGTGAAAGATGAGACCAAGTACGGTAGATGGAGGAACTAACTTTAATGTAAAATCTTAATGTAAAATTTTATACGTTATGCTCAAACGTTTAACATATATAGCTTCTTAAAAAAACAAAAATCTGTGATTTTTTTTGACAAAGTAGAACCTGTTTTATTTAATTTGTAAATTTTTATGTCAAACTTTTTAACGTAGCTTCTTAAAAAAAGACATTTGCAGTGATTTTTTTCCTAAATTCTTATCTAACTCACACTAAATATTATTGATTTGTATTTGATGTAAGGTTGGAAAGATGAGAAAGTAAGACAAATTATAAAAGGGCAGCAAGATGAGAAGTTATGGAGTCTTTCCATATGCTATAGTCATGGGGCCAAAAAAGTGTAGACAAGTGCATAATGGTGGAGAACAATTTTAGTTCGGGTCATTTGAAGAAGTTTTTTTATATTTTTTGAGCACCAATATTATGTGCAGGGGTTTGAATGTTTTTAAACATAATTTTATGTTCTATATTTTTTATTGTGTTTTTTGAAATCATTATTAATTTTTTGGTGGATAAATGCCCTTTCTTCAAAATATTATTTTTATTTTGGGTACTTCGTTTGTTTGTTATTAGTGGGTATATTTTTGTTTATCAAAAAGATAGTATATTAGTAGATATATGTAGCATTAATGGGTTCAAAGAATGCTTTCATATCCACGTGCCTCCTTACTAGTAAATACATAATTTTGAATTATAAGAGAAAGGATTGGATTAATCCTTTTGGATAACATACATAAAGTCAGTCACCTGATCAAAAAATTACTTAATTTTACCGTCCCAAACCACGACAACACCGTACATCTACTTTTCGAAATTTCAAAGAAACCCTTTTTGGGCTCAATTTGGACATGCGTTTTTGGTGTTCATTGGTTCATGCGTCGAGATATGTGCGATTGTATCTAAAGGACGTCGTCACCCCAGCATCTTGGTGTCCACTTGTAAAACAACTTTAATTACTATAACCTCCTCCAACTACTAGACAATCACTATAACCTCCTTTTATCTCGGAGCCTTGTTTGAGCATAGAACATAAAACGCGATTTGCTTCGCAGTCCTTGGTCGCCTCTTTTTCTCGTTCGGACCCCAAAACCCTCTCTCTTCTCCCAATCTCAAATCGATCGATCAATTGATCCCTCGCGAGGGGTTTTCGGATCGCACTCCTCCGAAACCCTAGAAAGCATCCAAATCTTCAGTGGCGATTGGCGAAACTGTCCTCGCGGAGTACTCGGTACGTTCGCCCTTTCTAGGGTTTCATTGGTTTCGTAATTGATTCCGTTTTCTTCTGTTGAGTCGTGCGGAGCTCGTGTTTCGGATTCAATGGCGCGATTTGATCCGCAATGTTTCGCCTTTCGTCGTTCGTCCTTTGTGTTGATCGGATTGGGGTTTCGATTGGTGGACGTTTGATGTCGTGGTTAAAGTTCTCATCTTTTTGTCGATTCGGTTTGGTTTTCGTTGTTTCGATTGATTGTGCATGTTGGCTTGGTGCGATGCTGGAAGATTTGTGGACAGTTTGGTTGATTTCATGTCTGTGATAGTTTTGTAGGACATGTATGCATGGAAAAACCGTGTTTTTGTAACGTTAGAGTGATGGAATGTCAATTTCTCTGTGTGATTGCAGATTGGTTGTGAAGCTTCAGTATAGCTTCTGCTGCGGCGCGTAATCGTAAAGGTAACTGTCTAATTTCCGTAGTTTCCCTAGTTATATATGGATTGAAAGAAAATCTAGAAAGCATTGTGTAGACATGGTTTGTCTTGCACAAAGCATTAATGTAACTGTTAAAATAACTAGATGAATAAATGCAATGAGATTTGGCTTGAAGTAGAGATCAGTGCAAGTGAAAATTGTCATTTTCAATCATTTATAGCGTTGCGTGTAAATTAGGAAATTGGGATCTTTCTTCTTGCTTTAGCGATCCCATTCCAGTAGAGGAATGGTTTAGGGCATTATGATTACATAAAGGTCTATATTATAGTATGATATTGACTCTCAATGGCAATTGGATTCCTTTTTAGAAATAATTATTATTAATTACTAAGTATTTGTGAACTAATTTGTCGGAGATGGTTCTAGTGTACTGTTCATTGAGATTCTCTAGAAAATAAAACATTCGAGCGCTCTCATTAGGTCATGAGAAGGAGGAGAAGTGTTCTCGAGAGCAATTTATTACATGCAGATGGTTAGGTGCCCTTGTTGTATTCAAAGCAATTGGTATGGTATGCGCTAATAAATGATGATTATGTTTGAGCAAGGAAGAGTTGGTAATAGTTCGGAGCCGAACTTCTCTATTTTGATCAAAGGGAGCGTATAGGTCCTTCACACTTAGGGAATACCATTTGAGTGATAAACGATCTGTTAGGCTTGATGAATTAGTTCCAATTGATGCATTGTAATCATTTGAAGATATTGAGAACTTGTGATATGCTCATACTTCCTCACATAAATACTAGGTCTATCTCTTCATTTTATGTTGGTGCACATTTTTGGTATCTATTTGTTTCCTCTCCTGAGTCACAGAGCCACTCCATCCGAGTTTTTGGCCTAATGATCAAAAATATCACAGCCTTTACAAATTGTATCAATTATATCCTAGCCTTCGGAATTTATAAATTATTTCCTAACCTTTAGAATGTACTATCGACTCTATCCTCAATTAATTTGGGACACTTTTTTCTCTTATAATATATGCCCACACATCATTTTCTTCAACTATCTTGTTAGACCTTCAAGGATTTATTTATGCATATGCATTAGAGCTCAAATAATATTCATGATAAATATTCACGTATATAATACACATAGTTGTGTGTACACGTGCTAGCTACTCAATCACATACATAATTTAAGTACATATAATTCTTTTGTCAAATTAACAACTATAGACAACCTAATAAGTTTTAGATGTCATTTTCATATGTATATACACATAATTTTCAACTTACCATTGGTGATCTACGAATAACTAAATTTGAATTAGAGTATTAATATATCATTGATTTATAAATTATTATTTTTTGTGAGTCCTCATAAACTTAATTTATACATAAAACTTAAAAGAATTTCGATATAAATTGACCAATGTAGGTGATCATGAAAAGAAAATTATAAAGATTAAGTTATTTTGAAGAAATAAGTGCCCCAAATTAATTGAGGATAGAATTGATAGTAAATTGAAAATGTTATGATATAATTGATAAATTTCAAAGGTTAGGACATAATTGGTACAACTTGCCAAGGTTAGGATATTTTTTTTAATCATTAGGCCTTCGTTTTTATTATTTTAAGTCTCTTGCCGGACCAGTGTTGTTGTTTACATGTGATTTAAAGTTCCATATGAATGCCTTGTGCTTGTAGTCTTTGATATGATTGATCAATTAATTTTATATCTGTTATAGTCCCTAGTATTTGTATAATTAGATGTAATAATTTAAAGATATATGCGTAGAATACAAGATCACGAGTTAAGCGTGTAAGTATGAAGGATTTATAAGATTCTCAAAGCACGTTAAATGTAGCACTATGTCGATCATTGAGTTAAGTATTTGGTCTATATGGCTCATGTTGATAACTTCCTTGCTCTTGGTGATCAAGAAAGCAGACCTTAACTTTATTGATGTTGAACCCAATGGAGTGAAATACGAGACATAGAAGGAGAAGACTAGAAACCACGGAGAAAGAGGACTCCTCTTGCACTCTGACCCCAGATGCGACGTCTTACAACAATAACAAAAGAAAAGATAACCCATACATGAGCAGGTAACACCTACTTATCCTACCCCCTAATTCTCCTTCTATGCAAACCATCACATGACTTTACCTACGACTCAAGCTGACTCACACTCTTTGTGCACGGCCAGCGTGACCACACCACTGACCACACACACCACTCACCTGTATTTGGCCCCACTTTGCCTCGGTTTACCCAATCTGCGGGCCAGTTGTAACCACTTTCTCTAGAGATGATCCCATACACCCCTAGTCTAGTTTGTTGGTATGTCTTAGTGATGGGGGGGCCTAACATTACTCGGCCCTGGACAACCACCTTGTCCTCCGAGGTGGAAACCCAGGAAAGGACTTACGCACGTGGCGAGAGCGAGCTCCCCGAGGCATCGGACACGGGGAGAGAGACCCGATTGGATTAGCACCTCGAGCCCCGTGGAGAGGGAGCGATATGCCAAAATTGATTCGGGTTCCATGGGAGCTGTGAGAAGAATCGGGTAAAAATGGTGGAAGGCCTGTCTGCACAGAACGTTGCCCATCCCATGGAAACGGAGCTAAGACACATGGAAAGCCTGGGTGAAGGGTAGAGGAAGGAGCAAGTCAAGCCTATAAGCTGCGGATCGGCTCGAGCGAAGCCTTGTTGGGCCCATAGAAACGCGAGCACAGAGTTGAGCTTCATGTTGGTACGACGACGCCCGCGGTTCTTTAGCGGTATGGACGATGTTTGAGGTAAGCCCAGTCGCCATTTGCCTGTGAAATATCGCGGCGGTGCTTGTCGGCTTGTTGTTTCATCCTATTATGGTTAATATGGCCCAGCTGGTCCACGAAGCTTGAGAATGAGCCAGAGTCTCGAGCACGTAACATGGAGTCAACATCCACATTCTTTGGAGAGAGGGTGAACCATAGCGGACAAGCGGGGAGGGGTCTCTGCTGTAACCAACCTTGAAAGGAGAACATGACAAGGAAGAATGGTAAGAAGAGTTGTACCGGTATTCGGCCCCGATGTAATAATCAGGCCATTCCTTGGGCGTTGATGTATGGCTACCGCAGATAAAGTTTCAAACAGGTTGACCACCTCGGTCGACCTTCACTTTGGGGTAGTAGGCGGGTGCTCAGATTCAATTGGGTATGTTTGAAGCTTGAACAATTCGACCAAAAATGGCTCAAAAGACCTTGTATCTATCGAGAGACAACGCTGATTCGGGAACCGTGTAGGCGTACCACTCACTTTCCACAAGGTATCGACCACCACCTTGCCAGGCAGTACGGGTGGCGAAGTGGGAAAGAAATGAGCATACTTGCTCAATCGATCAACTAACAAAAATGGTATTTGCACCTCGAGAGGAAGGAGGCCCTCTGATAAAATTCATGGAGATATCCTCCGTATCCCAATCGGAACTTGTAATGGTTGAAGGAGACCCTAGAATGACAAGGTTTCGTATTTGTTGCTTTTTGTTCCGACACACATCGCAGAAGCCACAAATCGTTGAACATCCCCTTTCATGCCCAACCAATAAAACTCCGCTAGTAAACGCTTGTATGTTTTGAGGAACACGCCATGGTGACCGCCAGATGGGGGAAGCATGAAATTCGAGCGAAAGCTTGTTCTTGCACAGCGGAGGTCGCGGACCGGTGCCACACGCCCTTTTGAGCAATGACGACCCATTAGACAAGGTCACTTTAGATCGAGGGACGACCCACTCGATAGTAAGGCGGTGTGGATTGGGGCCAAAAAAGAGTCAATAGAAACCTCTTCAGAGACCTCAACAAAGATCCAGCAGAGAAGAAACCATTAGGGAAGAGAATTTAGGTTCAAATAGAAACCGTGAGATAGCATCAGGTACCCGATTGGAAACACCGACGTTTGCTATTGAATCTCGAAATGAAAACCTAGCAACTTGACAAGCCAACATTGATATTAGGAGACCAATCACGTGCGCATTGTTCAATAAAAATTTCAAGCTACGCCCGATCGGTTCTCACTAAGAAAGAACCATGATATGTAGTGACTCCATTTACGGATAGCTAGCCGCGATGGACATGAGTTCCCTTTCATAAGCGATTTGGTGTGTGCGGGGAGACAAAGCTTGGCTAAAAAAATACAATAAATTTGAGTCGAGCCGAGATAGAACCGCCCCACACGACCCACCCAGACATCGGTTTCCACTACTGAACAAAGCCTCGAAAGTTTGGCGAGCTAAAATCGGGACAACCTTGGCTTGCTTGTTTCAAGCTGCTAAAACTTATCAAAAGGTGGCCTCATTTGTCCCTTAAAAAAGCATCTTTGTGGAGTAGAAGTGTCAACTTGGCTTGCAATCTTGCCATAGTCATTGAACGACTTTGTAATAGCCGGTGAAGCCCAAGAAACCTTGCAATTTTTTGGAGATGAAGGCATGAGGCCAAGCATCCATATGACACGCACTTGTCCATGGATCATCCTACAGCCCCGTCCCAGAAATAATGTGCCGAGATATTCAAGATCGGTCAGAGCAAAACAACATTTTTTAAATTAACAAATAGAGAATTGAGATGGAGGATAGAGAGGACCTGATGGAGGTGGTCCCACTGATAATTCGGTCGAGCGAGGAGGAGCTATAGACTTGAATGTCATCAACAAAGACCAACACCTGACAGACGGATAAGCCACTTGAAGATAGTGTTCATTAGGGATTGAAAAGTGGGTTTGGAGCGTTGGAAAGGTCAAAGGCATGACTAAGAACTCAAAATGGTCGTCATGGGTGCGGAGACGCCGTCTTGTGGACATCGGAAGTGCTGTAATCGAATACGATGATAGCCGGACGGAGGTCGAGTTTGGAAAAAATTGAAGCAAGTGAAGTTCATCGAGCAATTCATCAATGTTGGGGATGGGGGAAACGATCGAGTACAATAGCCTTATTCGAGGCTCGGTCAACTACAGCGCCGGCTACCATCCTTAACTTCTTGACCAGTAAGCAAGACGGGCTAGAGAACGTCTTTGTTACTTGGTTGAATAATGCATGCACTCGACATTTCGGTCACCATTTTCTCAATTTCATTTTTACGGATGTGGGGGTATCGATAAGGTCTCACCATTATTGGCTCGTACCCTCTTTCGGCACTATGGCATGGTCACAATCGCGATGGGGGCGGCATGGCGGGGTTGGTGGTCGAAATAACGAAGGGCACTCCTCCCAATATCGCTTGGATACATGGCTCCCGGCTCCAGTAGGTGTGGTCGAGGCAGCTCCACTCGAATCTAAGCCAAAACATTTCACCAAGAATCGACCTAACACCGCATCGAAGGGAACGATGTATGAACTTGTAGGGAAACCAACTACCGATGGAGGGTAGGGTCACCATGGGCTGTAACATTACGTAAGTCGAACACGAAAAACAAGGTCGGGTGTTTCCAATCGATCGTAGTGATGCGTGGTTGAATTAGAACAACCACTTCATTCCTAAAATCAAGTGGTTCCCCCTCATCACGGAATTAGAAAGAAGTGCGCCACAAATTGTACCCCTTGGAATGATACACTCGAGGCCTTTGCACGCACGACCAGAGCGGTCGAGGCACCACCCCCAATAAAAACCCCAGCAGTGCTGTAGCAGCAGGCTCCTTTGGAATGTGAAGGGAGTTCACCAAGGCAAGAGAAATGAAATTGTGTGGCAGTTGAATCGATTAAGATCACTACTTCGTTGTAACAACTCCCCCGCCCGACCTTGATAGTGTGTGGACTTGGGCCTCAGAAGTCGATAGCATGAGCGAGAGAGCTCAATTGTGACCGGCTACGGTTGCTCGTCAGGTGACTTAGATGGAGATTCTCTTGCATCATCCCCCTGGTCGTCATTAACCAACGAACGTTCCAACACCTTGAGGCCACACCTATGGCCGACGAATCGCTTGTGTCGTCGCGGCGATAGCATAATCCTGTTTTGTGGCGAGCTTGAGCCTCGATTCGATGAGCCATTTGTGGCTTTGGTGGAGACTTACGTGCAGAAGTGGTGCTTGATGAACTCGGACTCAACAAACCCGAGATCTTCGGGCTTGTTTTAGCACTCGGGCCCACAACAGTATCCTTAAGATGACTTAGCTGGGCTCACTTTGGTTGGAAGTGGAAAAGGTGTGTGTGACCCATTGGGAAGATTTGGACTCGGGTTTTGGGCCTAGCCCGCTAGAATCGAGTTGGGCCTTGGTCCCTAAAAGCCTAAGATACTCGCTCTCCCTATAGCTTCTTCTCCAGACCACCTTGCTCGGGCGATCCACGACTTTCAAGATCGAAACGGCAATGAACAACCATCATCTCCCGACACCGGTGATCTTTTAAGCCATTGATGAACTACGACTATCTTGTGTCTCTCTGTTAAGCCACATACGATGCGGACAACAACAACTTGTGACGTTGCACTTTTTGTATTCACACGCAACCGTTGACTCACAGCTTGATGAAGAAAAATTGTTGACATAGATGCAAGGGGATGCTGCACATGTAAAATGCGGTGCCGGCCGAGTTTTCAACTCATCCCAAAGCTGTCCCAATAGTTGTAGCATCTTTTCCTCTAGTTTGCAACCATATGCGGCCAGCCTTAGATAAGGCGGTCCAGGAAAACGACCCTTAATTTAGAAGCCTCCGGACATATCATGAAGAGCAAGGAATGTTTAGCTTGAGTTTAAGCCACAAGGAGTTAAGTCGCGATTGCACGTGGGCATTTCGCATTTTCCTCACTTCGGGTTCGAGATACGTACGGAACTACCACCCGAGTTGTCTGCCTTTGCTAACCTCGGATCGAGAAATTTGGATGCACAGTGGATACGGCCCTACGTCGTCGCTCGTCGACCCAGCTCTGCCAGCGATTTCCCCAACCCCTCAACAGCTATTCTGCTTGGAACAACAATTCCTCCATTTGTTGTGCTAAAGGAATGGATACGAGTTTGGAACTTGGATCGCAAACCCTCAGGATTGCTGCACTTTAGCTCTGGATCTTCTTCATCTTTGCCTCCATCGCATCCATGCGAACATCAAAGCTCAGGACCATAAAGGATATGTTGCTTTCTACGATACCACGGATAACTTCCATGCTCTCTTGGTGATTAAGGGGGAAACGAACCGACTTTATTGATGTTTAACAAATGGAGTGAAATACGAGACATAGAAGGAGACTAGAAACCCCAAAGAGGACTCCTCTTACTCGACCCCGAGATGACCGACGTCTTACAACAACGACAAAGAAAAAGATAACCCACATACATGAGCAGCAGTGACACCCACTACTAATCCTACCCCCTAATTCTCCTTCTATGCAAACCACCACATGACTTTACCCTCACTTAGAGCTCAACTAGCTCACCACTACGCCCGACGTGTGACCACACCACGACCACATGCACACTCCTTCTTTGGATTACTTTCAGACTCCAACTACGGAGACGATTGTAACCACTTTTTCTAGAGATGATCCCTTACACCTGGTCGTTTATTTGGCCAGCATCTTAGTGATGGGGGGCCTAACAGCAAACTGATGATTAATGATTGATGCTTTTTTGTTGTTGTGAGTGCTTGGTGCATGCACTTAACTTCAATAGGAAGGCAAGAAGCGCGAGATTACGTGCCTTCATTACTACTGTGTATGGTCAATTAAGAGCAAAAAAGGGATGAGGAACTTTTTGAGATCGGAGGAAGTGGTTGTAAGAAATTATGGGAAAAATCTAAAGGGAAGGAGCTAGTAAAATGTGAAATCGATTCGAGTTAGCTAATTGTAGATTGGATGAGGAAGTTGGTGGTATGATGCGATAGGATGCAAGAGAAGGTGGTGAGGCATGTGAAGTGGAAAACTTGTGATCTTCCTTGGGGTGTCAAGTTTGGTGTGAAGAATTTTGATTATCTATGTAGTTTTTGCTGTTTTGTAATATGCGATGTGGCTAGTTTATCAATGAAAAAACCTTTCTTCTTATCGATCTCATGTTTGAGGAGTCAATTTAGCATATCATGTGTTCTTTGAGAAATCTTATAGTATATTATTCTATAAACCAAATGTGGCTCGGAATGCTCTCTTTGTTGTACGGCATAACATTGAACCTATTACTATATTTTTTTCTTTTCTAGGGAATTGTGGTACTTACACTTGATGTGTCGAGTAATAGTAGAGTTAGTCAAGTATTTCAATTGGAGAAGCTAGTTATGACTTATGACATGTCCTTATTAGATCGACCACTAAAGCTCTCGTGTGTGTAAAGTATTCTCTTCTCCCATTTCTTTCTTGGTTTCATTACCTCTTGAGTTGCATGTTGGCGATTAAAACTATCTAATCAAAGCCAATGTATTTGGTGTATGATTTTGCATAAATTAGAAACAAATATGTTATGTCATTTATATCATTTATGATTCAAATCACTTAAAAAACACACGGGAGTTTTGTGATTTGGTGCAATATGACCTTTAAAGAATCAAACAACCACTTTTACATTTTTGCAAATTTGTTATTAAGAATAAATAACTTGACATAAAAGGTGTGATTATACTTTATTAGTTTCTTTCTTCCTTTTTTTGTTAGCTTCGACAATTTAGAGGCAGGTTAAGGAGTGAATTATACTTGTTTTTTTCGGTTAACTATTTTATTTGAGGATAGAGTATACAACAAGTTGTACTGAAACACAAAGCCTTACTGCCAAATGGATATGGTCGTCGAAGAGGCTGAGAAGGATATAAGCGACTCGACTAGATAAGTCCACGAAGCTTGGGAAACCAAACCACTGGCGGTTTTGGCAATACGAGGTAAAAATGTATATTCCATTTGTTTTTTTTTAGGGTATTTTGTTTTCCTACTAAAGAGATGCATTTGTCCGGGTGCGGCGAACGGCGGTAAGGTTGAGGATACAACGAAAGTCCTACCAGCGCGATCGGCTAATTTATTTGACTACATGCCTAATTGGTCATCATATTTAGAGTTCATGTAAAAAATGGATACTGCATTCTCTGGAATATTCCATTGCACTAATGCTTTGAAAAAAGATTTTGAGGTATGTGTCATTTTCTTGGTTTTATGATTTTTTTGGATATTGAAAAGTATTTTATGCTATATTTCTTTTCTTTTTTTGTTTCACGAAAACTTGAAGGTT
Source organism: Stephania cephalantha (assembly GCA_039657325.1). Classification (NCBI taxonomy): domain Eukaryota; kingdom Viridiplantae; phylum Streptophyta; class Magnoliopsida; order Ranunculales; family Menispermaceae; genus Stephania; species Stephania cephalantha. Next base: position 52,738,678 of record CM077569.1, on the reverse strand, counting down.
TAACTATTTATATTTCAACCAATCCTCATTACGAATCTTTGGAACAGCATTGTGGGAGATTATCACACGAGAAATGACCGCGGTTGAGTAAGGATAGTGGTTAGTGAAGATCGAGAAATCTCTTGCGGTCCGATCGGACAAGGGGCACCATGAAAGACTTTTGATCATACTTGACTTAAAAGAACTTGTCGAAGTTATAGCAAAGGTTTGATTACATTTCCTATTGAGAACTTGTCATCTTTGAAACATCTTCGGTTTTTTCTTTGTACTTGCAAATGTTTAGACATGATTATCATGTGTTGTTGTTGCAACCAAAGTGTTGTCAACATTTGTGAGATTTCTTCCCATGCTTATTGGAGAATACTATCTATGGCCTACTGAGGTCTTGCTATTTGATTAGCGCATGCTCACATTTTTGTAATATGTGCCATTTGTTGATATATGCTTATGATTTTTGCAAATTAGTTGGTTGTGTTTACAAGTTTTATTCAATTATATCAGTGTGTATCGGTGTGGGGATGACTTTGCCAAATAACTCTTCTGGAAAGAGCTTGTCGAGGATATTATGATAGAACTCCTATATCATCAGTCGTGTCAACGTACGGTGATGTTGGAAGAAGGTTGGGCGCTGGACCCCCATAGTGAAGATGATCGCAATGCCACAAAAATGAGGGACATATTTGATGGCTCATGGAATGGGAATAAGGGTAAGATTGACAACAATTTTTCAAAACCATAATCATTTTTGCTTATAGTGCACGATTCCGATTATTCTACCATTGTCCTTATATTCCATAATTTTTGTTTTTTTATTATTATTATTATTATTTTTTTTTCGAGATTTTGCTTTTGTGAAAAGTTTGCTTCCCAAAAGTTGTTATTACTGAGTTTTACGAAAGTTGATACTTTTAAGCGTTAAATAATATATGATATACAATATGTAAATTGTACATTATATTTGCGAGGCTTTTTCCCTCTGCGAAGTGTGATAAGATCCCATATCTAGGCCTTATAAGAGTTAGTGGGAATAAGATAGTATAAATAGGGGTGAGTGAGTAAGATTAGGCATCTATTGAAATTGCATTGTAATTAGGGCACTCTCACGGTGATTTGGAGTTGAGAGAGTTTTAAGACCTTTCTACTGAGGTTGCACTGTCGAGTTGTGATCGTTGTCATTTCTCTTAATTCAAGCAGATCCCCATGTTGAGTTACATGTCGGTAGTATCGAGCATCTCATAGCACGAATCGAGATGACTCAGAAAGTAGATTCCGAGTCGATGTTACGGGAGGCGAGATGAGAGAAAACGGAGGCGTCCGTGGGTGAGCTTAGATAGGGCACATTTTGTCGAAGCACCGAGCGATCCTGCATGGATTCACGGTTCCCGAAACCTTGTCCCGGAAGTTGGAAACAGCATTATGCGACGGCTAGCGATGGTGGCGATTCTCACCGATTCGGCGATTCTCACCGGTTCGACGAGACTAGACGGTGCGAGGAACCCGAGATCCCTCCACCGATCCCGGGGGAACGGTCGGATCCTCTGCGATCGACGAGGCGACTAGATCGACGAGGAAATCATATCGATGCGGGCGGGAGGTTAGGAAAATCGAGATGCTTAGAGCGTGCGGCGGAGATGATACGCAGTTTGGGTGAACCAAGCGGAACATTATTTCGCCTTGCAGGAATGTCGGAGATGTTGAAGCTTCGAGCGCCGAATACGCTACTCGTGGGAGCCCAGAAGCTCAGAGATCTGGTTGCGAGCGAGGTGGAGATGCCATTCGATGGTTGGTCGGAGATGCACTCGCGGTTGTGCTTAGGAGGTTCCCGAAGCGAATCCATTATACACTTCGTGAACAATTCTTCGCGATCAATGAGTCATTGCCGTCTGATGCGCAAGGGAATTGACCTGATTATCACTATATACAAAGAAGTGCTGGAACAGGTTCAAAATCGGCTGTGTTCATCAATAAAGCCTCGACGATCGCATTCGAGTGGAGATCTTGCGTCGATGCGCCAGTGGCAATATGAGGACGATGAGTGGAGAGCGCATACGAGATCGAGAAGAAGATCATCGAAGGAGGCAGGAATTGAGTGGGAGGGATTCGAGGCCCGGGCCCAGAACTTTGTTACCCGAGTTAAGGCCCTGTCAATAAATCGAGAGGACGTCCACCCAGCTTGGATGTCCCACACTATCTTCGAGGGCCCATCAAAAACCCCAAAATGCTCTCCAAGCCAAATCCGATTCGGTGGTGAGTTCGGCAGCCAAAACCGATCCCACAAATGGTCAGATTAAAATCGAAACCACAGCTCGTCTGGCTGCCGGTCCGCGCCTCATGTATCTCCGCCAGAAGCTCAGTGGCGTAAAGTGACAGACTCTGTTCCCATTTCGGCAGGAAGCTAGGGCAGCACTCTGTCCGTGAGGTGAGAAATGGCATGCCTCGCATCGTTGTCGGCCCCGAGTCTTTGAACAGTGATGTTGGCCAAACGATGACACTAGCGATGAGTTCAATGAGTCACCTCAGAGAAACCAGGAGAACTTAAGAGATGCGCACGACGGGAGTGCCGAGAGTACTTGTGAATATGTAGTCGGTCTCTAGCCTGATTACACACCTTTGGTGTTTGTTCACAATAAGTCTATGTTTCTGGTGTTCTTCAATTTCCACTTTATGCTGTATCTTTTTCTGTCACACCTTGAGGACAAGGTGGATATTTTAGAGGGGATTAATGATAAAGATCCCTTATCTAGGCCTTATAGAGTTAGTGGGAATAAGATAGTATAAATAGGGGTGAGTGAGTAAGATTGGGCATCTATTGAAATTACATTGTAGTTGGGGCACTCTCTGAGTGATTTGGGTTGAGAAAGGGATTTTAAGACCTTTCTGCAGGGGTTACCTTCGAGTTGTGATAAAGCTGTCATTTTCTCTTAATTCAATACGAGTCTATATTGGAGTTCTATCAAAGTGTTTTGTGTGAGTAGTTTGTGATGTTTGAGCTGCTTGTAGTGACTTAGTCTGTTCATCATTTTGTAAGTTAGTGATGTTTGAGCTGCTCTTAGTGACTTAGTCTGATAGAGGATAAGTCATCGTAATCACATGGTGCAATGCAATGACAATGGAGAATCTTGTCATTTTGTAACTCTTTGCATTTTCTTTTGAGTATAATCTTTCTGTGTTTAAACCTACTGAGGTTTCATATGTGATCTTGTTTCTGTTGGGTTTTATGCAATGTATGGTACTATGTAGTATGAGGGGCGATTCGGCAGACCGTACAACTCATTGCAATCATCCGATCAATGAAATCTTTAATTGGTTAATATAAGCGACATGTTATGCATTTACATTTTCTATCATAAATTAATTAGGTTTTATGGTCTTCTTGTACCCCCCAAGTGTCAAAGTTTCTGATTGATTCTTTTTTATATGCACTATTGCATGTTTGGAAAATAGTGATCCCAAGGCATCACATTGGCTGCTACAAAGGAGGTTTTGAATAAAATATGCTAGGCAGTGAGTGAGGCAGGCATGGGATATCTGAGCAAATACTCGGATGCTTGGAGATAGCTTTATTTACAAATGAATAATATGTTTTCTTAAAATTTACAACTTTTGGACACAAACAAAACTGTGTGGAATATTTCTTTTTGACTTCTCACGTGTGGAGTATTTCTGGTCATTCTTTTGAGTTCATTATTATTGTTTTGGAATATCCATTAATATATGCAATTTATAAATGACCGACTTTGTTGTATAAAATTAATTAATTACCTAGAAACCTATAAATATTCCTTTTGTTGCCTAGGCCTCACCTTAATCAAGTGGTTTTTGATGCACCACCCTGGCGTCTTTGCAATAGCTGGGGTAAAACATGTTTCCTTTTCAAAAGCGAATTTATGTTGTGTGGCTGTGTAACTATTATCGTTTAATTGGTTTTGTATTCATTTGCAATAAATTTACTATTGTATGAAACTTTTGGGCGATGGTGGATTGTGATGTAATTTCTGCAAATTTATTTGATGTTCTTTGAATAATTCCACGAAAATTTTATTTCTAATACAGAAACTGGGATCAGTTTAAAACTAATGCCGCACTATTTGGAGTAAACAAGCACTTTCGATGAGGGGCTGGCACACTACAAAAGAAACTTGAGAAAGGTCCTCAAATGAGAGATTTGGAAATTGAAACTTAACCACGAGTTGCAAGAAGAAATTGAGGGTAGAGGCTGCCCAAGATCTGCATTTGGCTGAGGTAATGTTTACCTATGATACACAAATTCTTGTTCTTCTTATTGCTGGTCGTTCTTGAGTTATTCTGACAATTTTTAATATATGCAGGAAAGGGGCCTTCCACTTCAAGAAGATTTTGATGTTGAGCGAGGAGACCAGATTCTGCGTCGGTGTTTTAGGGGGAGCGATGATAGTGGATATGAAGAAAGTGAGGATACCAGTGTTAGACACACAAAATACAGAAACCCTTGGAGGCTCCTCCATTTCTTCTGTTAGGAAGTCCTTCTCTAATATAGCTGGGAGGGAAAGAGTGACAGATGGAGCTCTTGTATCATCGGTATGTTCTCATCTTGAAGTTCCTTGATCTTTATGTACTGATTTGCTTAATAGGAAGTCTCATGAGTCTGATAATATCTTGATCAGAGTCAGCCTGCTTGGTTATACTTGTCTGCAGTGTTTTCCGTTTTGTTTTGTGTTTTATGCACTCTTAGGCTCTTGCAAGTTTGAACTAACTTTACAGTTTCGATCAAATTTGCCGATTACGATGTATGTATATAACATAAAAAAGAACTGGTTTGGTGACTTTCATTTTTTTTGACATGCGGATTGGTTTGGTAGTCAAAATAGGTTCATTTTTTTTATTTTAATTTTGCCAAGTCTGCTTTGTATTTTATTTTTTATTTTTTTATTAAAGACAATTATAAACCTCATGTGTTAGTTGGGACTTTTTTTTTTTTTTTTTTTTTTTTTTTTTTTTTTTTTTGAGAGGGAAACTACCATTGGCGATATTGGACCCCTAGGCCTCCCACGACCCATGACTTTAGACTATCCTTCCACCCAACATTAGGGTTTTTGAGTCTTGAAACTCCAATTTTGAGGTTGGAACTTGGAAGGTTCATTCTCCGCTGCTAAGGTCATAGATTGGTGTTATGCATTCATAGTTTACATTTGTTATCAGGTACCAAAGTGATACTCGCACTAGTTTCTGCTAAGTTGAAACAATGAGAAGTAGTTGCTATGTAAGGGAATATGACAGTCAGCCATACAACAGAACTAATATCTTATGCTTCTATTATGCACTGCAGGAGGATGGAGACACCCAGTCTCTCAAGGAAACTTGATGGTAGGGACACAGGATGTGCTGGATCTAGTGAAAGCTCTAGACATTTGGATGGGGAGAGGAGGTCTATTATAATTACCTTTTTTTGTTTTATCCTTCTGTGAGAAACTAGATTTAACTTTACAAATAATATAATTATGAGGCAAAGTTGACCTTCCATTGATCGGATCTTTTGATGAATTTGTGTACATTAGGATGAATGGCAATCAGTTGAGAGAGCAGCATGGAAGGAAGGATTCATTAGAAGAGCTACGGGAAGTAAAACTGTATGTATCAATTTCGGTTTATTTAGTTTGTTAAGAGTGAAAAGAAATGCATTCTCATGTCATTTTGTTTCTCACTACTTAATGCAACTTGATGAGGATGCGCAAACTTCTAAAGTTGAGGGTGTGACACGTACTCTCTGTTTGTGAGATTTAAGAATTCCAGTTATGTGGCTTTTGTTCATGCTTGGGTGCGCCACAGTTTGCATGGAGACAATCTATATTGTCTCATTTCTGTTCCTTTTTCTGCTGTTGTTTGTACCGTCTTCTATATATTTTTTTCATTCTTTCTTTTGGTTCCCACATCATCAATAGACTTCATGTCCCATGCCATCATTTGTACAGTGGAAAGCATGCAAAGATGCAACTTATAAGTTCCCAACACAACTGGAAGCTTGACTTTTAATCAATTACAATAAAATCAGTTCATCCTGCTCTAAGCAGTGGAATGACCGATGGTGATGGAGCAGGAAAGGTTGAGAAGCCATCTTCTTCTACCTTTGGTGCTAGGGAAGGTTCAAGTCCAGTCTTTCTGCTTGGAAGATGCCCAAAACTATGTCTAATTTGTCCCCACATCCTAGCACTCCTCTCGATCTGTGTTATTAATCCCATTGATATCCGAGCTGATAAATACTAAATAGTTAAATACAGTGGTTGAAAAGTGAAAAGTGAGATGAAGAAAGGTTGAGGAAAACGTCAAATCATTTTTGAATTTTCCTTAGGTCTTTGAAAAACGTGTAGGAATGGAAGAATTACAAGGGAGTAAAAGGAGGTCCCTAAAAATATTGCAGATCTATTTCATTGGGAGAAAAGATACTAGAAGTTAGTGTATAAGTATAATTCAGATATTTTCCTTATGAAATAGGTTTGTAGGCATGGAAAATCCAATGATTCAAGTAGCAAGTCTTGTGATACAGTTAATGATTTATGGAATGGGCATCTGATATTTTCTATTTTCTACCAATGCTACTCTTTCTAGATTAAGCGGTCATCAGTAAAGGGTGAGGAGCTTCGATATTAATTTTATTTTCTATCGGGAGTGCGTTTTTAGAACTACGGAGAATACATTAGAATCTAAAGGCTTTAAGTTGAGTGAGACGAAAACAGATACATACCTTTGTGAGTTTAGAAACAACTAGACATCGAGATGACGGAGTGGTAAAATTAGGGAAGTAAAGTTCCTAAGGTAAACCACTTTAGGTACCTAGGATCAATCATACAAAATGATGGTAACATTGAGAATGATGTCACACATAAATTCAAAGTTGGATGGAAGAAATGGCGGAGTGCAACGGGGGTGATTTGTGATCAAAATGTTCCTACTAAGTTAAAAGGAAAATTTTATAGGACGCAATTAAGACCATTGCTATGCTCTATGGAAGTGAATGTTGGGCGGTAAAGCAACAACAATTACATAAAATGAACGTAGCGAAATGAGGATGCTTAGGTGGATGTGTGGTAAAACTTCGTAAAGATAGAATAAGAAATATAGAAATTCAAAGACAAGTAGGAGTAGCACCAATTGATACAAAGATTAGGGAAGAGGCGGTTGCAGGTGGTTTGGTCACTGCAAAAGGACTGACCTACAAATGCCCCAACTAGAAAACTTGACTCAATAGAAGCGTAGAAATTCGACGAGGTAGGGGCAGACCAAAAGTTAACATGGGATGCATTAATTAGGAGGGATTTGAATGGTTTGGAAAGCTCACCATCAATTGCACTTAATCGAGCACAATGGAAAAGTTTGATCCATATAATGACCCAGTTAATTTGGGACTTGAGGCTATGTTGTTGTTGTTGTTGTTGTTGTATCAGTTGTCCCAGTGCGTTTTTAGGAATATGGACAAATGGGTTATTATTTGCCTGCATTATGATTTCCTCTTTCCTATGGATGTGTTAAGTAAGATGATTGTGTCCCTCAATTACAATGGTGTCATGCTTTCTGTTGCATGCATAATTTGGTTAATAGCCAAATAAATTGGCTTTTCTTCATTAACATTTACTGATTGTTTTGGTTGAGTTTTAAAATGTTTAGTTTGTCTGGTTGATGGATATATTGAACTATAGTTTTGAGAAAGTTTCTTGATCAATCATCGAGAGAATGTCAAGAATGGTAGTTCTGATAAAGGAAGGAATATCTTCCAGTACCACTGCTTATTTCCCTTCTTGAGTATTGTCTAAGGATCAAGATACGCATGGAGATTCTCAGGTGAATCATCTGATGGCGCTGTCTCAATCAAATCAAATGGAGCTGCTCAATCTGTAAATCCCCGTGGACGGCACTAAGTAGTTCAACATCATCCGCTTCTGAGCGGACTGGTGCTGCTGCTGCTTCAAGTAGTCATGGTCACTGTCTCCTAGCTCATCCATGGGGTCATTATCTTAGAGAGGAAGTCATCATTAAACCACTTATGCAAGAGTATTACTGACTTAAACATATACCATACCTTTTCTTGTATGTTGTGCTTTTTTTGTTACCAAATTTCATCTGGTCAATTGTTGTGCCTTCTTGGTTATATTCCTAATTTGACTGAACTGGTCCAGGAATTTAAGCTAAACCCCAACGCAAAGAGTTTTACCCCATCTCAAACACCATTGAGGCCACCTTCCCCCGCATCTGATGGTTTCTTATTATGTACAAAGCTAATGTATCTGCTTTCAACACATATGTCGGACCCTACCGGTGGGAATTGGGGTAAGTATTTTGTTTGTCCTTTTTGCTTGATCATCGTCATTGTAACAAAATTAATGATTGCTTTTGTTTTCTATTTCCTGATATTAAGCATCTCTTCTTTAAGAAAAATTCTAAATGCTTTTGTTTATGTTTGCCATAGAAGCTTGAATTCCCTGAACATCTCTAAATTATATAGTTTTTTTCCAAACACCAAATTAAAATATACAGGCAAACATCACTTCACAAATTTTAATGCTAATTTGTAAGAAAGGTTACACCCAATATTATTCTTAAAAGGTTTTTCCTACTTAATAGATGCATATTTGATAATGCAAAGTTTGGAAATAGTGTCAAGTATGATGAATGAATTCTTTTTTTTGATTGTTTTATGTTGAATAAAAGCCGACCTCAGCTAATTTGGGATTGAGACTATGTTGTTTATGATGAATTAATCTTTACATATTGCCAAAAAGAGAACTAATATCTAAGAAGTAGCCAGAACAATAGAAAGAATTAATTTAGAGGATCGAGGGATTGCAAGGCGTTAAGGCAATCCCAAGGTGATTTCTGCAGCCCTAGCGAGCTGTGATTGCTTAGAAGACTAGGTGATGCCTAGGTGGATAAAATAATATTTATTTAGAGGTCTCTAGATAAGTTTTTTTATTTTATAGGTCCATAACTAACATTAATTGTCTAGTAGTCAATGTGATTATTATTTAATATATACTTCAAAAAATACTAATAAGTCTTTAGATCCTTACGTAACATAAGTCTAAATCAAAGTTTTGTTTGTCGTGTAGGTATTTTTGTTATCAAACTTAATTGTAAAGCCCGCTTCAGAATTTTTAAAAATTACTTAAGAAGGACACCTCAAAAAACCTTAAGTCACCTAGGTGGTGGTTTGCCACTAGGCGACACCTTGCGATCAGCTGTAGAGAGATTAAAACTATCGATGTTGAACTTAAAAAACTTTATATTAGGTCTAAGAGAAAGAGAAATGACAAGGAATATTACAAACAAAATGTGTTTTGACAAAATTAGAATATAGACTATAGCACTTAAATGAAGTTATTTAGAACATCTCCTTAATGTTGAAATTTTACTAAAATTCAACTTCAATTTAGATTAGACTTTTTTTCATGTTGCTTCTGAATTTTAAGTGACTTGAAGTCGTGTCACCGAGGTGAATTTTCTATCCCATGATATTTACGTTTATTGCTTTTTGTCATTATGTTTTTCATTTATTTTCTAAAGCTGTCATCTTGAGCTTTTTTTGTAATTTGAAGAGCTGGAAATTGTTAGGTCCTATAGTGGTACCCCATGTGGATCACTATAAACTTGTAGCAGGGAGAAAGTATAATACTGTTTTATGTGATTCTTTGAAAAATAAATATTGATTTCAATAATGTTTTTATAAGCGACAGAACTCTAAAAAAGATGCTTTTTAAACTTAGAGAATTTAAATCTTTCAACTCTTTTTATAAATAAACAATTCCTCTTAAGTAAAGCCTCAAATCTCAAATTTTTTTTAGGTTATTTACATAGGATCAGAAAACTCTTCTATTATGCCGATTCAATGCCCTTGATGGCTTGGCTTTGAAAAACCTTTAGATCTTTCACTGATCAATGTGTCCCTCTTACTTAAACAAACATTACTAATAATTTGTGGAACTGGAAAATAGAATTAAAAAAAGAGCAGCTGCTAAAGTTGCACTTCCTAAGATGCAATGTTGAATTTAGATTTGTGAAATTCCTATTTTATTTGGCATTATGCTTTTTGCTTGAGGGAAACTTAATTCCTATGTGTAAAAAATGAACTTGTGAACTGGAAAATGTCTTTCCATTTGACAATGTATTATAGAGCAACTGTGAAGACACCAGAAAACACTGGAAACTCATATAAAGGTATGCCATGACATTTTAATCTTGGCAAGAAACACTTCCCTACTCTTTAAAGAACTTTATACATAGAAAAACGGAATAAGTTGGAGCCTTGAAGATATTTGCAACTTCTGCTTCTATAAGATGTCACATTTGAGATAAAAGAAGCTTGATGATGTTTGATAAGTAGGAGTATAAAAACGTATCCAACAATACTAATGAAGAAGATAAATTAAGGAGGTGAAGAAAAAAGGAAATCTATGAAGTAGAAACAAACAACATAGCCTCAATCTCAAATTAGTTGGTGTTAGCAGCATGGATCAAACTCTTCCATTGCGCTCGATTTTGTGCAATTGATGGTGTGCTTTCCAAATCATTTAAATCCACTCCTAATTAATGTGTCCAAAAGTTAGCAAATCTATGAAGTAGAAGTTGGAGATAAAAATGGGGAGAAAATCTTGAAGTGGGCCAGTGCAAGGGGAAGAGAAGCCTACACAGCTCTATAGTCTATAGCAAGTTGATATGAAGAAAGAGGAATGATAAGAATTAATTTTAGTCTCAAAAGTCCAGCAGGTATAAATCATGAATTGGCGCACCATCTAGTGAATTCTAAATTATGCTTACTTAATTTTGGCGGCTAAAATTTTCCCTAAGCGTTTCTAGTTCGTGATGGAAACTTGAATCTTACTATGAAATTAAATTAGGAGTACCAAAAGTAACAACTAGTGAAATCAAACACTTAAGTTTTTCGATTGTCATTATAGAAAAAGGGAAAATAGTCAGAATAATCCCAAATTTTTAGTTTTGTGTCAAAATAATCCTAAACTAATAATTGTGTCTAAAACAATCCCAAACTTTGTGTTGTTTTAGTGATTTTATTGGCCCAATTATTTTTAAGGCTTCAAAATGATATTGATGTGGCATAATATGAAATTAGTAAAATTTTCTAGCAAAATGTGCTATGTTTTAAATTCTAAGAAAATAAAAAAGGGTTGGTTATGAATTTAAAAGTTAAAACCACGTAAAGACACAAACAATCGGTTTTGTGTGAATCGAACCCAAAGTTTGAAGTTGTTTTGAATGTCAAAATTTAAACCACTTGTTTTAAATAAAAAATAAAAATTAAACCACTTCATTTTGCCCGACTTAACTTTACCGATTTCATATGTCATGTATCTCAAATTTGTAGAAAAAAAAGGACTAAAATTGACACAAAACACAAAGTTTGGGATTATTTAGTACGCAACTATTAATTTGGGATTATTTTGACACAAAGTTTCGAAAATTTGGGATTATTACGACTATTTCCCAAAAAAAAGAGACTTGAAAACCTTTAGACGGACTAGTTTAGTCCCATGCAAATATCTTAAATAGCCTTTTTCTAATAATCGTATTCGTTGGTATTCGAATTTTCCCGACCCCTTCCCTTAGGATTGAGGTAGCCCACGGAGAGCCAGTGGCGCCTGAACCCCATAGCTGCAGGCTAAACCAACAAAGATGGGATTTGATCCCATGACACTTTTGGTCACTTACACATTTAAGTAATTTGGAGGAAATAGTCAAGGTTCTCTAAGAGGCTTGGATCATATCTTGCTTACATTTAGGGGTAGAGAGGGTGGGGACTCGTGTCAACGATTACTGAACTAAAGATTAAACAAAGGTGTCAAGGAATGAAGATTGTTTATTTCCTCAAATGCA